>CAJNIZ010003259.1:0-24062 GCA_905231905.1 Symbiodinium pilosum | reverse complement strand
GAAAGGAATCTTTTGGACAACCCTGTTGCGGTGCCCATGAAACTCTGTCTGCGTATGTGCATTTTGATTCCTGTCATCCGCGCATCTGCAAGTCTTTGGCAAGATGCACAGGGCGCCTCCAGCACGACGGTCCTGATTGTACTGTGGCCACACATAAGACAGCAAATCCTCTATCTACTCCATGCTATGAGTCTACCGGGAGCGCACTCAGAAACATTTGCGCGTGCCCACGAGTCTCAAGTTGAAGGCCACGTCTTCAGCCTTCAACTATCCGGAAATCTCTCTGGATGGTTGCAGCATCTTTTCGCCTTCGGCCTAGACAACTTTGATGTTCCGCTCCCCTCAAGATGGTTGAAAAAGATGCTGCAGCAGGGGCAGTGCCCTCTTTGCACCTGGCTTCATTATCACTGGAGCATCCACACGGAGCAGAAGCTCAACGTGAAGCTTCGGCATCACAGTGACGATGCTGTGGAAGATGCTGGAAAGGCATGGAGCGATACCATGCTGCCGCTGCCGAGACCGCTTAGCTTTGGCGGACCTTGGTTGGCAAGGTAGTATGCAATGGAATGGCCTCCTCCAGGCTTGTGACGAGCAGCGGGAGCAAACTGTGGCGTCAGGGTTGGGGCGCCAGCCGCCATCGAGTACCTCGCGGTGTCCGCGACACGACGCCAATCATGCAGATTCCACTGCAGGCCTTTGAGCAGCATCCAGTCGCTTCACGGCCAGAGAAGCCAGGCTGGGAGCCTTTCCCTCAGTTGGCTACTGCTACATGGCTACTCTACTCTGGCTACGACATGTACAGCACCTCTTGCCCCATAGTCCTCGCGTTCCCTTCATTGTGACAGGCCACAACCGGCGCAAACTGCGGTGTAAGCACGGAAGGTCCGCTAACAGTGTCGGCCGCAGAGCCGGCCAGCCCTGGAGAAGGTATCCTGCAGGGTCACACGGATGTCCACTGCTAAAATTCTGCTCACCTCACAGAAGTTCTCTGAATGCTTTCTCCTGAACCCAGAAGGCGGCTGCGCAGCAGATAGCGCTGCTGGGATGGGTGCCGTTGGGGCAGGCGTAGCCGGGGTAGGGGCAGCCGGGGTAGGCGCAGCCGGGGTAGGCGCAGCCGGCGCAGCTGCTGAGAAAGGCGCCTGCAACATCATGACACCAGAAATGCACTTCCTTTCATTCAGGATTGGCATGATTGCAGGGCAGATGGGAGGAATGCAAACGGTCCAAGATCTGTAGTTCGGGCCTCGCGCTTGTGGCCGCAGTTTTTGCAGAAGCGCGCGGTCGGCGGATTGGTAGTGCCACACATTGGGCAGTTGAAGGGCTCAGCCTGGCCATTTCTTTGCAAACATTGCCACAACTGATGAAAGAAGCATGATCTCAACAGTTTTGATCATTGTGCTCACCAAGTTGCCTTTGGCGAGGCGGGCTGTGGAGGAGTAGGCGCCTCGGGCGCGGCCTTGCAGGCGATTCGAACAACGTGTCTTCGCAGCCACGGACCTACATGTTGTGGCTGCAGGTGGCAGGCTCGGACCGTCAACTTGGAAACCTATCCCTGCTCGGCCCAAACAATGAAGTTAGCCTGCCCCGCCAGGGTCTCGTTCATGGGCTTGGCTTGAAGATAGCCTTTGCGGATCTGGAATTCAAGTTGGTGAGCTGCTAGGCAAGATTCAAGCCCAGTCACGCGCTTTGCCAGCAAGCAAGGCGGCCTGCACAGACCTGGCAGCCCGATCACAAAGCACCGCCCCACAAGCCAAGTGCTGCACCTTTCAGGCGAGTCTTCTCGCGCTGACGCTGCTGCATGTGGACCTTTGCTGTGGAATGGCCAGGCGGCTGAAAGCCTGTCAAGCTTGAAAAATCTTGGAAAGCTGGAGTACTAAGGCTCCTGACTCTGCAGGGCTGGCTGCACAACTTCACCCGGCCAGAACCTTGCTTTGACAAGCAAGCTTCCAGGTCCAACAAGACTGATGGAGAGAAGGTATTCGGCTACAGGCCGAATTCTGATGGCTGGAAACTAGCGACTACGACAGGGTCAGCTGATAGGAAAACAGTGCAGGCAGCGCCTGCATCTCTCAGAGCAACAAACAAGTTCTGATGGCAGCTCACACCTCATAGAGGAAAAATCCACGGGATCACATGTCGGGGCTTTTGGGCTGTCGGGCGCTTCTGAAAGGAAAAAAGCAGTGGGAAGATCTGGCTTTTGTGCGAAGACATGCAGAAGGCTTGGAGATGATTCTGACAAGCAGGTGGGTTTAGGACAGTAATGATGGCCTCCGGATAAACACTTCCACACTCTTCGATTCCGCTTTGCCTGAATAAGTGCAGAGAGGCAGCAGAAGAAGGCAGAGCAGGCTTCGCTTGCCATCCCAGTTCTGCTGCCAGGCGTCACAAAGTTTGCCGAGGGCAGGACCTGCATTGACAAACGTCTTCGTTGCTGTCAAGCTGCTTGAATGTTAGCACGTGGTACTAAAGCGCGGCTGCTTAAACTCAGGGGGTCCTGACCGAAGCTACAACAATCTGCCTGCGGATGCCGCACTCGGCTGGGCATCTTGGTGGAGCACCCTCAGCGCATCCTGAGTAGCGTAGCTGCATGTGCAACTTATCAGGGCTTACTTGACTTCAGCAGCACTCACCATGAAGTGCACTTGCGCACATGGCGCAGGATGAGGTTTATGAACACTAGGCAACGGCCCATCTATGCTATCAACTTCACTGCCAGGCAGCCTCTCCAGACATGCATTGGTAGAGGTGGCCCGATCCAAGCCTTGCGCGAAGCTTTGCTTATTTGCTAACAACACCGAAGATTACATCACAGTGAGTGTAGAGGAGCTTGAAGTGCAGATGCGTAGGACTGCTCAAACAACAGCGGAGGATTTGAGCTCGAGGCAGGACAAGACCAGGCGTCGAGTCAAAGGAAGTCTTGGCCAAGTCAGGCTTGCAAGTGCCCGTTGCCTGGCTGAAATATGGTTTGGATGGGCATTGCACACACTTCTCGACCCAACTCCCGCCGTGGGAGAAAAATTAAGGACTCCTTCTCCTCTTGAGCCTAAATGAAATTGGCCGGGTTGCAGACTGGCCAAAGGCCCGCAGAAGCTCCTGTGGCCGTTCCGGCTCGGTGTGGCATGGGCTCAACAGATCAAGGCGGGTGAACCTCAGACAGACCAAGGCGACAAAGAGAGCAATATTTGGACGATCTGAGCACACCGCTGTCCAGAGATGGTAGCCACAAGTGCACGGCTGTCACCGAGCCAGGCCAAATGAACCGCATCTTCCTGTGCAGGGAGCCGGCTACGTCCACATACGCCGACGAAACAGCTGGATGCATGTCACAGTAAGTCCTGCCGGAGGACAGCCGCTACGCTGGTGCCTTTGTTTTCGGCTGACTTATCTTTTCTCTTCGGGGTCAGCAGAAAATTGCAGATGATTACCTCGCTCCTGTAATGGGCACTCATTGTATTCTCGCAGTACTGTGGTCACACAGCTGCTATCACTACATATAGAAGCCTTGACTGCCTATGGAAGACCCAATTCTGAGCACCCGGGCCACAGGCCAAGGCCCATGCAGCTTTTGAAGCAAAAATAAGGGCCTCTGGCTAACGTCAGGCTCAAATAACTATTTGAGGCCACGGGAGGAACAACTTATGCCGTGACTTGCATTGTGCGGTGGCGATCTGTTTGGGCCCCTTGCTAAGCCTACTGTGACCCTTGAACCCTGAGCTTGGCACAACGCCTGGAGCCTTTGAAGTGATAATGGTTACTCTGGGAAAGTTCCCTTCACCGCGAGAAAAATCTCGCATCCTTCATGTAATGATCTCCAAGTAGGGTCTTGAATTTGGTACATGGGTAGTTCCCAAATTAGAGTCCATGCTGGTACCCCCTAAAACTAGGTGCCGTAATAGAAACCACATTCAAACTTGAGTTTGCGTGCAGGGCGCCGGATTCTGCCAGGTCGAGCCCTGAGCGACCGAGCTCATTGGACGCGGCCTGAAAAGCCCTGGCCAAGAGCTGCTCGGGCGCCTGCTCTCTCTGGCTCAGCCATAGGAAAACTTGTGGGGGGTTAGCAGGCAATAAGGGGATAAATAAACACGTGAATCGATAAATAAATACAAAATGAGCTATGAAGACTAGATGGGGACTATATTCCCTGTTTCCCTTCTAACGACCAGTAAGAATGTTGGAAAACGTTCTCAAAGTGAGTTCTACATCTGCCATTACCCAGCACTTGCACGAGCTTGAACAATCGCCATGAACACATACGATCTTTGCGGCTTCGTATTTCGTAGCAGTTGCGGCGATTCGCTTTTGGAAGCCTTGGTCTAAGCCGAGTCCGCTTTTGGCACCCGGTGCCTCATCGGATGCCTCGAAGAGAAACTTTGGGATGCTCTGCGCAATTCGGAATGCAACAATGTGGCCAACTGGACCAAAGCCGTTGCATACCTGAGCTGTCTAACAACCAAGGGGAGCTTAGAGCTTGCATTCGGGATAAAACTCTGTAGCTACTGAGATCTGCTGAGCCTGGGCTTCAGGCCACATAGAGAGCCGTAGCAGCTCGTCGTGTGATGCTGAAGCAATCCTCAAAGAATTCCGGCTGTCGCACCCCCTCCTCCTACTACATCTATTGCAGCCTGCTGCTACACAATGTAACATACCTTTGTCATTCATGCTTCTGAAAATCTATGCCTATGCTGATGCATAGAAAAGCTTTGTCTCAAAAGGGGTTGTCGCAAGTCGTAAAGGGCATTCTTTCTGTCAAAAGCCTCTGTTGCCAGCAGGCCGCTCAAGCCTATCACAAAACCCAATTGTTTGAAAAGGCAGCTATCTGGATCAAGGCAAATCCTGACTTAGTTAGCATCAATGGCTTGCTCGCAGACAGCAGCGGGTCCATCTTTGGTCTCTTGTGGCAACACAAAAATGGAAGGTTACTGAACTAGCTTGGGGGTCATCTGGTGACAAATTGCGTTTATGAGAAGGGCGGAGGACCACGGGCGCGTGTGATGCCAACAGCCTCCCTTGCGCTGACAAAAATGTCGCCAGAGAAGAATGTGACCCAAGAGTATGAAGCGTACGAGCATGACTGTGCGAAGTGAGCGGCGCTCAGGCTGAGTGAATGCATGGGTAAACAGTCATGAGTGCCACGTATGCTAGGCACTTCACTTAACTGATTGCTCTCAGGCATGGGTAAAGAGACGTAAAGAGGAACTCACCAATCAGCAGTATCAGCAGTTGAAAGGATGAGATGAAGAGGGCTCAGTCCTTGCCTAGGGCAAGACAATGAGTCAAGTGCTTGCCAACTCCCCCGATCCGGAAAAATGATCTTCAGTTGGTTGAAACAGGCCAGTAGATATGGAAGAAGACATGAATCAAGAACAAGGGACGTGCTATGTAGCCAGAAACAACCAGAAAGCTACACCTTATGCGCATGCACCTGCAAGACATTGCGGTAAGCCGAAGTTGCGTACAGTTCAAAACTGCTCCAGACATGTCAGCTGCCAAACAGATGCGTGGTTTCTGTGGAGAAAGGCAGCCAGTACATAACCAAGAGAAGCCCACGTCGGTCCGCCCCCCGCTTAATTCCCTCCACTCTGACGAGCCTTGCCCTGCTCCACGCCACGTCGGCTGCAAAAGCTTGCCTCCCATGCATCAGGCAGCTTACTATATAGGTTTTGGTTCCGTGAGCAGGGCCCTCAAATAAGTCAATCTGCTTTCCGTCAGGGCCCCTTCTGTCTTGGAACTTGAAATTGCTTCAGGATGAATCTTGTTTTTTATTGACCGGCTCGGCCCGGCCTGTGCGCGGCTGCCAGCCTGAAAAGCTGGTAGCGCCTGGACAAGTCCTGGCCAAGAGTTTCAGAAGCACTTCCCCAAAGCAAGCAAGATTGTGATACCCGGGACTTATCTTTTGCCTTTGCCTTGCAGCTTATGTTGTTGAGTTCAGTGTGCGATTCTTGCTGCAGCAACCTCTCCTGCAGCATCCAGGCGCTTCAAGCTGACACGATTGCCCGAAAGCCTGAAAGCAAGCATTTAGGGACTTTGTGCAAGCTTCGGATCTGCCTGGCGGCAGTCTTGGCCATGCACTGTACTTTTCGGCCAGGCTCATCAGTTCTTATATACAATAGACTAGAGTAGTTTCCACATTGTTTTCCATTATCTCAATATAGCCCCAATAATATACCCCCCCCAATGGGGCCCTACACCCTAAAGCCCCCAAAACAATCTGTTCCTCGTCCCCCTATCAGCCATCAACTCTACAGGCTAGCTCTCTGGTCAAGTCAAGGTTCCAATGCATGGATATAGCCCGCCCCTAAGTAGATAGAATATGGGGTATAGGCTTTAGGGGAAAGGGGTTACTATACTATATTCCCCCGGGGGGAATATGGGGTATATTGATTGATTGATTGATTGATTGATTGATTGATTGATTGATTGATTGATGGCCTGTGGGGTCCGGCCCCTGCACTTGCCTTGTATATGGGGATCTTACTATAATATACCCAAAGCTGTCTTCGATCTACTTTTGGGGGGCTCTATATGTTAGCCAATGCCTGCCAATGCTAATTGCGGTCCACCGCCCTTTTTGGTGTGTTGCCAGGCGCTGCAAGCCCCCCAGCAGTACGTTTTTGAAAGCAGAATACTTTTTTTATTACTGTTAATTAGCATCCGCCCAGGCCGGAGGCCTGGAGCGTTTAGATCCAGGTGCGGAGATGAGTGAAGTAAGTTAACCCTCCCCATACCCCTTCCTGGGGCGGTGAAACGCTTGGGAGGGCCTGAAAAGGGGTTGGGACCCGGCGCTTGCGGCTTGCGCCCGTCCGGGGTTAGATGGCTGCAGCGTATGCTGTACCTGCTAGCATGCCCTCTCGCCTTGACCACACTCGCCGAGGCGGTCTCGCGTTAGCGATTACATTATCAAGATACATATTTTTCTTCATATGCCTTTGCTCCAAATCACGCGCTTTAGCCAGGGCACGGTTCGCGGAGCCAGGCGCCGGTGGTCCCGGAGACCTTTTCAAAGGAACCAACAAAGACAAGGCTGCACTGACTGCGTTGCGAGTTGCCTCCACAGTGGTCAAGAGCTGCTGCTCGAACTCCTGTTTGGATCTGTAATTGGATCTAGCTCAATCTACGGGTAGCATACGTCATGTATGAATTTGGAGTTCTTGTGGTCCTTGGGGCATAGCGATGTGTCCGGAATCAAGGCCGAATCCTAACAGGGCACATATGACCAGGGATGCTCGTTGCTCCTACGCATGCCCAGCGGGATTGGACAAAAATGCTTCAACAGACTCGATGTGGGCAATGGCCTCCCCACCCAAAACAGAGTTCCTTGGAAAGCGTCTTAGCAGGAAGGAAAGAGGCCAGCAAGGTCCATCCAGCTTCCGAGTCCCTCGCGGTACTGCGGGAGAGGTGCCTAACCGTCGTGGAAGGGTTGTGGCAAGCACCAAGCATGGCATTGGCAAGAACATTACACGGTTTACTATTCTTCCAATGCTTATCATGATTACTAATGCTATGATTATTGCGACTGTGTTTTTTGACCAATCAAAGGGGGCCTCGTTGGCCTGGTGTCTCTGTTGGGGCTTGCGTCCAGTGCAGCCTGAGCGCCCACCCGGACGGATCCCATTCTGAACCACTCAGAACACTATAAGCTCCACAAGGCCTCAACATCCAAAAGACTAAGAAATTTGCAGAATGCAGGAGACGTCATCCCAGCATCCTTCACTCGCCTGCAACTCCATGTTCAGATGTGTTTAGCAGCATGTTTCGGACCGAGGCAATGCAAAGCTACGAGGTCCTGCTGCCATCTGGACTTGGCTTCTGATGTCAGCTTGCCGGAGGCAATGCGCGGACCTTGCCCCCAGCTATGGGGAAAGGAATGAGGGAAGGGCACACTTGGATGTCAAATGTGTCAGATAAGAGGTTCAGAGGCTGGAACCGCATTCCTTCAGGCGGCAAGATCCCAGCAGCTGCAGGGCTTCTTCGCCAGGCCTTACTCTGGGAGGCATCCCTAACGCAACTGTTGTCAAGTATGTCAAAGTGTCCAAGTTGAAGGATGCAAAATTTCTATCCCGACGGAAGCAGCTCCGCTGGCCTCGAGTCATCCAACATCTCCCACAGGCCGCCAGAGCCCAGAAGTACGACGCCAGGGGTCCTCTGCATTGCTGACATGCTTCAATGTCGCTGGAATTCATGACAAAGAAGAAGGCTCCTATCAAAGGAGGTCTTGCGTATGTCGGGCTGGCTGACAATGCCCAAAGCCTTAACCAATCAGGATCGAACCCGCATACAGCAGAGTCTATTTGCCCAACATAGTCCCACCTGCCCGGCGATGTCTCCGAAGGCGCGGGTTGCATAAAGGCCGGGGAAGCGCTCACCCTGTCATACCCCAAGTCCCAATAAAACAAGTCTGTGCGACAACTAGGGCAGGGAGACCGGCGCAAAGATCCTGACCTCACTCC
The DNA here is from genome assembly GCA_905231905.1 of Symbiodinium pilosum. NCBI lineage: Eukaryota > Dinophyceae > Suessiales > Symbiodiniaceae > Symbiodinium > Symbiodinium pilosum. The sequence continues at coordinate 15,615 of CAJNIZ010003259.1, read as the reverse complement.
GTCGGGTTTTCTGTTACAAAAGCTGTAGGAATATCAAGAGTTGATTGGAGATTGCTCCTGCTGCATGCTTGCATAGTGACCTCCTGCGCTCATCCCGTGCATCTTTCAAGCTTGCGACTGCTGTGCCCAGCCACAACCTCAGGTTCCAACGTGCCCGGAATTCGGAGGGACCTGGCAAATTTAATCAGGGAAGGAATTTCGGGGATTTGGGGGTCTCCCGAGATAGCCACGATCACAAACGGCCCCCATGGGCTTTCAAAGCCGATGCGGCTTCAGGTCATTCATGGGATGCAATCATCACAGGAAGAATTAGATACATCCGTCTTAGCTGAACGAGGCAAATTTTAGGAGCAGAAACAGGAAGGAGTGTGAGGGAGTGGTTCCAAAATATTTAGATTTAAGTATCCAATCCAAGAATCGTTTGAAGCAACACTGCCGCAAAATGCCAGAAGCCTACAGCTCAACTACAATGCTTTGGTTTGAGAACAGGACTCATTGCTCGGTCTAAACCCAGAAGCTTTGGGGAACGCAACACCACTACTTTATGAAGAATGCCTTCGATTCCCGAGAGGGCCAGGTCCGGCCAGAACTCCCAGCAAGACTGGCCTGAACCAGCTTTGCACCACTGTTCCGGGCTCGTTGCAGCTCTTGCACATCCTGCAGAAATTTTCGGCAATGTGATGAAACGACCGCGGCATCAACCACCCAGCAAATGCAGAGTGCTCAAACACATGGAAGGCTATCCTCTGTGGTGTGCGGTGGCGTTACCTGGCAAATGGGGTATTCAGGTAGGATCCCCGACACCCAAGGCTAGTGAAAGCTTGCATGCAAAATGACCGCTCTCGCTACCAATGCATTTCGTGCATTCTGCACTGAAGCATTGCCCGTCACAAACCGTTTCTGTCAGTACTTTTGCAAACCCGCTTTAGAATTTGATACGGTGCAAAGGGCGTTTGACTGAACAAGTCGAGGGGAAGACATTCTCTCCAAGAATGTGTTCAGGTCTGCAAAAACCAGCCCAGAAAATTATCGCAAACAGAAATGAAGCTTGAACACGTCACGTCACATGCTAACATATTCTCATCAGCCCAACACATTCGAATCCAAGTGGCCAAGTCGACCCGCTGGCTGGTTGCTGTCACCTTAGGAGTCTCTAATGCTGAACAGGATTCTTGCGGCTTCTGCGCTTCTGAAAATAATATGCTTGGCTCATGGCTGTAGCAACCATGACGCGCGAATCTCCCAGCCAGGCCTAAGAAGCACCACAAACACGCTGGACGATGCTCACCTGTCATGTCGCCGTTTTGCTGGGAGTTCTGCCACCTTCACTGCTGCCCCCGACCGGAAAGCCAAGCTGCAGCTCGCTCCAGACCTACAGTACTACTTAGGGTTATATAGGGGCATAATTGTACAAGGGTTTTATAGGGATAATGGAAAAGAAGATGGAAAAGCAGCTTCTGCAATCCCAACTCTTGCTTCCTCACAGAGAAGCCGACTGCTTCCTATCTGAGCTGCCCAACGAGGAGATGTCAATGTATCTTGTGTCGGCGAAGTTCATCAAGTCTTCAGACACCTTCTGGAAGACTTTCACCTGAAAGAGGCGAAGGACCACTCACGCGCATTTGAAATGCACCGTGCACCTCAAAACACAAAAACTCTTGGGCCACTACGAGGGCTTCTTCCGCGCTGTTCCCCGCAGCCAGCAACTGTTCCAGAAAACAAGGCACGCTTTGCCTGGCATGCAAGAATCCACCAGGCTACTCAAGAAGAGCAGTGTTGAAACGAGCAGTCCGTGCGACACTCGGAATGCCACAAGATGTCCGAATGGACCGTGCCCATCACCTCGGTCGTTGGCGGAACTGTGAGTCATATGTATCTATTCCATGAATTATCCCGTGGAATCGCCTTGCGCAACCCCGCCCCGGAGATGCAAAGTATAGATCATTAAGTGTTATCTTGCTGTGGATTTAGGGGTGCCCATGTGCAATGCTCGCATAAACTGTTCATAGTCCTGTTCCGAGCATGATACGAACTAGACCTTGATTTTTGCTCGGCCGTCGCTCCTTCCAATGTGCGCCTTACTTATCTTTACTTGCAGCGCAGCAGCCGCAGCAGCAGCTCTTAGCTGCATGGGTTTGGCAAGCATTTGTTTTTGCACTTCGCAGCATGCCATGCAGCATGCATGGGTCTAAGACGCGTGCTTACCACGTACAGGACATCCTCGTCATAGCGCGTCAAGCTGACGCAGTCCTCCACAGTTGTATGCTGGACACTGTCCTGGTGGGGTCAAAACGCCCATCTGCCTGGCAGGGCAGAGGGTCCGTGCCTGATGTCAGGATGTTGGCACTGCGAATCGGTGGGTCGGGTACTGTGGCTGTAGCTGCGGATTGGATTTGCTGAGAGGTCGACTGCCTCGCTTGCCTCTCCGGCTGGACATGCCCACCTTCTCTATCCAGAGGTACTCGCAGCACTGCCAGACACAAAGGACTCTGGGGAGCTGGCCATCATGTCTGGCGATTGAAATGGCTCAAGCCACTGGTCATCCTCAGGAACCTGACGCACAAAGCCCCTTCGAAAGGCTCTCTCTATTCGAGAAAAAAAAGGCCCATGCAGCCGGTTTTTTTGGGAGGTCAGGCAGCAAACTCATCATCCATCGAGCCGAGCCCAGACTTGGATTTCCCTTTGCGGGACTTACCGCTTTGGGGAGCTTTGCCGTTGCCCGCGCCCTTCGCACCTTTCGTGCCCTTCGTGCCCTTCGTCTTGCCGGAGCCTTTGCGCCTGTCGGAGCCTTGCGCTCGGCCTGTTCGGCCTTTGCTTTTGGTTTCTGCTGGGCCCTCCTCGGCTGCGCGGTCGTACCTGGGACAAAGGGGAACAAAACCTAGGACCTAGCGGCATGGCGGCAAGAATGTAGGCCCATGATCTAGGTTTTTGAGCTGCGCCTGTTCTTCTGCACCACTTCGCGTGGCGCCTCGCGGAGGGCAAAACTCGTAGCCAAATGCCCCAAATGAAGTTGGCCGAAGGGAAAGGCCGCCCTCAACTCGCGCGGGAAGGAGCGATAGGCCTCAAAGCTCGCAGAAAAAAAAACACCAGAAAACACGAGAAAGCATAGCCAGCTTGCTCCGGACCTCGCCTTCAAGGAGGCCAGAAAGCCAGACCGAGCCCGTGCAGCCAGTGCCGCCTGGCCGGCCACGCGGCTAGCCAGATGTCCGGACAGCAGCGCCTGTTTTAGCTACAAAAGAAAAAGCTTCTGATGTTCTTGCCGCCTGTCGCCCGTGGTACGCTGAACGCCTGCAAGTCGCGGAAGCCCGCCAGTGCGGGGGGCGCCTTGCTGCGCACACCCACGACAAGGTCCTTCGTAGCATGCACCAAAAACAAAAATTCCTTGCTATCTTTACTAATTTAGGCGTTCCAGAGCAACCGCTGGAACCAGTGGAACTAGAGGAACTGTAGAGGGTGGAGGGTCCTCCAGCGTCATCTCCCTGAGGTCAGCAAGGCCCCGGCCCCGCAAGACATCCAGGAATCCGAGCTCACTTGGCTGCAGAAACAGCAAGGCACTGCCCTGCTTGCCGATGCGAGCTGTGCGGCCAACGCGGTGGAGGTATTCCTCAGTCCTGGCAAGGTCTTGGGGTCATTCCCTGAAGAAAGAAAGCAGCTTCTTTTCAATGGCCCCTGCGTCCTTTGCGGAGGGTCGTATTGGATGATCCAATCTATCTGCGGGAAATCCAGCCCTCTGGATGCTGCATCGCTGGCCAACAGCACTCCCCCTGCAACCTTGAGAAAATCGGCAATGTAGCCTGCGCGCTCCTCTTTGGAGAGGCTGCCGTGCAGTTTGAAAATCTTTGTTTTCAAAAACATCTTGTCGCCACTGCCAGTTCCGGTGCCGGTCTCCTCCAGGCCATCTGGTGCGGCCTCTTCCTCCTCATCTTCCTCGTCATCTTCCTCATCCTCCTCTCTCAGCATCTTGGCATCCTTAGCCAGGCCGACGAAACGACCGCGAAGCTTTTTGATGGCAGGACCCTCAGTCTTCTTCTGTACGCCGCCACGCGGAGGCCAGGACGCATCTTGTAGCAGATCGCAGTGGAAGTCCACGGAAGCCCCAGTGGAGAAGAAGACGATGGACTTCTTGTCGCCCACTCGGGAAAGGAGGGCAGCCAGGAGTGCCGTCAGACGCTCCTTGCCCGGAACTACACAATACCACTGTGTCAAGGTTGATGGCGCTGCAAAGTTCAGCTCCTGGCCAACTGCTACTGTTCCTGACTCGCTCACTTCCTGCTTTGGATCTGCTTCTGCATCTGCCCAGAATGCTTTGGGGCGAAGGCAAAAGTCTGCAAGCCTGAACCGACATCTTGAAGTCTTGGGCTTGAGAGGCAAATTGTATTATGTGAGCCGCTTGGCTTAGGAGACGCCTTAGGGCCTTAAGGGCTGAGGTGAGGTTTCACAGCTGTAAAAAATGCTCTTGATCTTCCTCGACATATTGATTTCAAAATGTGGCACAGTGCAGGCCGCTTGGAAAAATCCTTGTCTGCGTAATTCTGCGTAGAATCACTTGGCTTGGTTCTGATATTTGCCGACCAAACGGAACTTTTGCGGCTATGTCCTGCCCAGCTGCTGCCTTACTGCTGGGACCAGGGTAGCTGAGACCAGAAGTGTCTGCACAGGTCCCGTGAGGCTCTCGCTGTTCTCTCCCTCCTCGTGTGGCCAACATTTGTGATCTGACCAAGACGCCTATAGTAGTTTCCATGTTGTTTTCCAGTATTCCTATATAGCCCCGATATACGATAGTAGTTTCCATTTAATATCCCATTATTCCTATAGAGCTGTTTACCCGTTTACCCTCATGTCCTGCGCAGCCTCTAGGACTTTTTTGTGGATGGACCGTATCTGCGGTTCAAAGCCCATGTCCAGCAAGCGATCTGCTTCATCCAGCACAAGGCAACGGATGTTGCGTACCTTTCTCAACACGGAGCTCAGAAACAGGCAAATCCGGGGACAGCGCCAGCGACCGGAAAACAGTCTCAAATTGTCAAACATGGATTTGCCAATTTTGCTAATCGTGCTTGGCAAGACTTTCCGACTACAAGGTACACCGGTGTGTGCCCCACCGCGGCATTTGTCCATCCTAAAACCGTTCGGCCCTACAAGCCTGAAACCCAAACCTCAAGCCCTACGGCAGGTGTTTGGGATAGCCTGACACACGCAACGTCAACCTTCCGTAAATTGACCATGTAAAGCTTCTCCCGCACTCCACCCCCAACTGCAGATTGGAAAAGATTCTGGCATGTGCGTCTCAAAAAACCAGGATGCCACAAACATGGCTGTGTGTTCAAGATGATAGGCCAAGCGCCCTGGCGTTGCGCAAAGCAGCACGACGCCCTTGCGTATCCGAGCCTTCTCACTCTTTGGCTTCTCTCCGCCTGTGTCGTCGGAGCTATCGACTGTCAATGAGAGGGAGAGAGGCAAAAGTAGTGGCAGGCGCCTGCCACAGCTCCGCAAACGAGGGATGGCACCATCCGAGCCAGATCAGATGCGACCTTGAGGGTCTGCAGCGCCAGTTCCTTCGTGGGCGAGAGGACGGTGGCCAACGTGCCTTTCCTGCATCAAAAGCAAAAGAAGCAAAAGACAGCAAGGAGCTGTCCTGAGCATTGTTGGCCAGTCCTTCGGTCCAAGCCACCAGGAGAAACCAACAGCTGATGAAGCACAGGCAGTAAAAACGCCAGGGTTTTCCCAGAGCCAGTTGGGGCTCGCAGCAGGACATCCCGTTTGCCTGTTAGTGCTCGAGGGATGGCAAGTGCCTGGATTGGCGTGCAATCTGCGAAGCCGAGGTATTCGAGCTGCCGAAGCAAGGACTCGTTCAGCTTTAAGGCTGCAAACGCAGTGTCTGAAACAATGCCGCCCTTTTTCAGCTTTGCTGAATCAGGAGGTCCCTCGCTGGGACTTCGGACCTTCGGCTTCTTGGTCTTCGAGTCCGGCAGCGGGCTCTCTTGCCCCGCTGGAAAGGCGTCCTTCTTGGCGCGCTTGCCGCGCTTGATGCTGGCCTGCTTTGTCGCAGGTGGAGGTGGATCCTCAGTGCTTGCGCGCGGGTCCTTCACCTGAGCTGCAGCCGTCCGTTTCCAGGCTTCCAGCACCTGCACCTGCTTTGACTTCCACTCACTTTCTACGCGCTTCGGCTTTTTCTTGGGCTTCAGTTCCTGGCGAGGCTTCCTCAACTCATCTGAATCTGTATTGGTCCCTCCTGGTATCTGCTGGGCCGCAGTGCTGCGGCCAGCACCGCGCTTTGCATGCTTTGCATCTGGCGATCTGCTCAGTGTGCTCTGGCGCTTGGGGCCGCGCGGCCGCAACGCAGCGACCGTCCGAGCAGCGGCCGGGGCCAAGCCCGAGATGTTGATGGAGAGGTCATCCATGGTTCTCTGCAAAAGGCTTCAGGGGATGTCTGGCAAGTTGCTTGGGTGAAGTTGGGTAGCGGCTGGCACTCGTGCATGTCAAATCTGCGATGCTGCTGGGCCACTTTGGGCGCCTTCGGGAGCTCTCAGCCAGTAGCACGCCGACAGCACTTAGCTACTTGATCCTCGTCAACAACTACGTCCACTACAGGCGCACACCAGCAGGTACTGCCATGGACTAGTGCGGATGCCTCCATGACGGTTGGGTCTGTCGCAGGCGTTCGTACCTGCAGGCTGCACACGCAAGTGGCGTACGGCGCTGCAAACGAGGCCCCTGCCCAGACACGTCTTTCTTCCCCTGCAGTATCCTCCAACTCCAAGTGGCTGACCACCTGTCCCCGCACATCACAAGCAATCGCTGCTGCTTCTCCATGAACGGAAATTTGGTTCTTCACTACAGTCACAGTGCCAGCATGTGCCAGCCTGTGCTTTGTACTGCTTGGGCTGGAGCTCTGGGTCAAGGGAAACCATCTCAGAACCTGGCAACTCTGGCTTAGGAAATCTTTGGACTCATGTCGAGCTAATTCCTGTAAAGCTGCTCTGCAGCTGCTGTTCAATGTCAAGAGCCTGACCACTGAAAGGCATCAGGGCCCCTGACACTCTGCACACTCACAAATGTTGCTGGCTGCCTGCTCAGGTCGAACGAGCTCCCTCTCCACCTGCATGTGCAGCGATACAAGGAAACATCTGCACCGAGGAGCCCTGAGAACGAGTAATGAGTAGGTGCTATCGAGCATCATCGAACGCCCGAAGGCCAAACACATTCGAACAGTGCAACGTGGGATGCCAGGCATCAGGGTGCTCTTGGCATCTGCTTAACGCAGCAGCTGGCAAAAGCAGAGTTCATCGGCCTTCAACTTTGCGCGTCGTCGCTTACTCCGAGCCTTAGCTTGGGGAACAGTACAAGTCAGCATGCCTTGCCCAAACAGCAATGAAGCAAAGGTAGGCCTCCAGAATAGGCGATGCTGACTTCAACTCCTTGGTTGCAATGGAAGAAAAAAGGCTTCACCCCTTCACCCGCGTACTAACACAAGTTGAGCCCCCGACCACTCGGTGTGGGGCTTGTGCATGCGGGGAACTCTGGAGATTCTTCGACTGCTCCCCTGTGAGCTGCCTGACGCATCATAAAGCGCGAGAGTTTCTGTCTTCAGGGTCAAGTCCCCACCTCAGTGGCTGCCGGGTTTGGGCAATTTCCTTTTGCTTGGCAATCTGGGCCTTGTCCAGCCAGCCATCCACCTTTACAGTTAGCCCATCTGGAGCCAATCAAAAAAAACATCGAGGGAAAAAAGCAACTTGCGCCAGGGTTTCAGGAATCTCCGGCAGCCCCTTGTTGCCTCCAACAAGATTTGCCCTATCACACAAAGGCTGGCGAAGGAACCGAGCCCTGGGCGCCGATCGTTCCTCTTCGTCTTCGCTTCTCGCGCCTAAGTCTTAAGTGGGGATGTCCCAAAATTAGGGGTACCTTTTTGGGGTCCCAATAAGGAGGATTATAATATATTGGGGTGTATATTAGGGCCCCCCTATTTATGGAAACTACCAAGTTAAAGGGCAAGGTGAGAGACTTGCACGGCCTACGTCAGCGCAAAGCATTCCGTCTGCTTTTAGCCCTCAGGATGGCTCCGGCATTTCCTTCCTCTGGTTGCCCTCAGGTTGGAGCACAAGGCTCACCTCAGAAAACGCCGTTGCAAAGGACTTGCGGCACAGCAAATGGCATGCTGCTAGGTAGCATCCATGTCCGGGAAGACCTGGTCATTTCTGTAAATCTGGAAATGACGTTGGTCAGCAGTCTAGTGTGGGCGCAATTCACCTAACCACCTGCGGAGAAGTCTGCTGCACCTTGTCGTGGAAGACATCGAGGTGCACAGGTGTCAGTACTGGGGCCCTCCACTTCTCAGCCTTGCAATGCACGCATGGCGCAGCATGCAAATCAAAGCCGCATCTCCTGAGCTGAGTACTGTAGAGGCCAACACCTGCCAGGAAGCGCTTGTGCTGGACATCCTTGCTTGGTTGTTTGCACCTCGAAGTCCCGGTCTGCACCAAAAAGCCGGTCAACCTGCTATCCAGGCCGCAACGGATGTACTCTGGTCGGCACTTCATGCTGTAGGGATCCAGCCTTGCCTGCCTCCGGCGGCTTCAACCAGAGCCTCGTGCACGTTACGTTGCAGGACCCTTGTCTCCCTGGAACCCCCCAAAGGTCACTGGCTCTTCAGCTTCATGCTCGTCTTTCTCCTGAAGCTGCATAGTAGTGCACAGTGCATTTGAAGGTATTCTGGCATCCGGCCAACGCTTGAGACCGGAACGTAATGGAACATGTCCGGAAACAATGTTTGATGCTCCTCCATCCTAGTCAGTTGCTCAAAAACTCCTATTCTTGGGACGCATGCAGGGCCCTCTGCCTGCGCTCTTCCTTGGTGGGAGGTGGTGGCAAAGAGCGCAGCGCCCCAGGGGCTCGTGGGGGAGGCTTGAAGGCCTCCCAGCCTGCTTTGCGGAGCAAGGTGTAACTGTAACTGTACTCTGTCTTCTCTACTGCTGCCGGCCTGCTGTCAGTGGGGGCAACGCCAGGTCCCCAGCTACCAGCGAGCCCGGTGGCAGGGGTCCCGGAACTGGGCACAAGGAATGCAAAGCTGCATAGGCAGAAAGAATCTCTAAAGAAAAACCGGGGCACATGCTCTGAGGCAACAAGGTGAGAGGGGCGCCGATGAGGCCTGGACCTTTCTATGCTGGAGCGTTTGGTTGTCCATGGTGTCATAAATGGTTGGGCTAAGAGCCTCCGTAGCTCCCACCACTGGGCCCAGCCAGGGCTGGAGGCGGTGCCGGGGGAGCCTGAGGTTCTGCCTGTGGCAAAAACTGGGGACGTGTTTCAATACCAGTGCCCATTGCAGCCGCTCGCAGCCTTCTGAGGCACAGCTCCTGGACGGGGCACCTCCGTAGATACCTTCCAGGCACGCTCTCGACCAATCTCTTCACTCTCTAGCCGCTGGCGGCGCCAAAGCAACACCATCATCACAGAGCATCTGCAAAAGGTAGCTTGCGAATGATCTGGCCTTAGCTGGCTCGAAGAGGAAGGCATACTCCAGCTCGCCTCGACCCCCCAGAAGCTTCTCGCGCCTCCTCAGTGTTTTTCGCCGCTTGTGGCTACGAACGTTGGTGCATGCGCTCCAGGCACCTAAAGTACCATCAACATGCAGAGCTCCAGCTCGGGTGCGTGCTGCAGCCACTGCCCACGAGGAACATTCCAAAGCGCAAGGCCTCAACAGCCGTCTCAGGAAGCAAAAAGCTTACAAGAACTGACCTGAAAGCTTGAGATGCAAGCTCACTGACCCCAAGACTTCATTGGCCGCCACAGACGAGTGTATCACCTTCAACGCGCTGAACGCGCTGCGCTTACGCCCCATGCAGGCTCACAAGCGCCCTGGCCTGGAGCTCAAGTTCAGCATCCTCGGCCCCCACCGGAAAAGTGAACCTCACTGACTCACTGCACAGGTGTGGACAAAACCGACAACCCCATCTCTCTTGCCCCTGCGAACTTGTTTAGTTCCATCTTTCCCTCACGCAAGACAAGCCTCCTGCATCTTCTGCCGTGCTCCCCAAACACACCGGCCAAGAATCAGATTATATCAGTGCCCTCTGCATGCCACCGATGCAGAACTGCCAGCTTCCGTTTGAACTCCATGGCAGACGCAAAACATGAAAAGACTCGAGCAATCATAACCCAGATGCTTAGGAAAGAAAAGTAGCGATGATCATGGGTCACAGGGCGTTGATGGGAACTGAGGCCGTGGCTCGTTGCTCGTGGGCCAAACAGGGCTTGTGCTCCCCTCTGCGACGAGCGTCCTCTGGCGTGTTGCAGCACCAGCCCCACCAACTTGAAGACAAGCTACTTGGGTTCTTCTCAAAATTATGGGCCCCTTATAGGCTATATATTACGGCACCTAATATTCAGTGCTACCAAAACGGGATGCCAATTTTGGGAACTACTCATTTGCAAAGTTCCAAGTCCTACCACCAACTTGGTGTTTGATCGCTCCAAGAAAAAACCCTTTGCCGATCAGGCCTCTGCCTGAAAAACATGAAGAACATCCTTTTCAATGACGCTATTCAGACGAGCCCATGCCATCGCAAAAGTTGATGCAGGACGAGCTTGCACTCAAGCTGTTTATCCTCCAATTTTCATCAGGCAAAGATTTTGAGGGCTCATGCGACAGCAACGTTGCAGACGGACAGCCGAGGCGACCATGTGCCACGATTCTCAGTGTAGTCAAACCACTGCAAACATATCTGATTTCGCTTCGCGGCAGCACAAACAGCCAGAGAAGCTCACCCCGGCCTGTGCGTGGTCTTGCCGACCGATGCTTTGACAAACGTTGCAGGCCTGCAGCTGTCACAGCCCCGATCTGGTTTGCCAGAAGCACGCCAGGGCAGCTGCAGGGCGCTGCGGTCCTCAATACATGACAGTCTCGATCCTTCTTGCTCAATCATTCTGGAGAAATGTAGGCCACATGAAGCTACTTGTAGGATAGCCGGATTTCACCAAACTAAGTCTCGAACTCGAGATTGGAGATCAAATGCACCCAGAACCCGAAGTTGGAGTCGCCCGACCTGGTTCTTGACTTCATTCCCTATGATGCATCGGATTTTTTGAAGTTGAAGGTAATTGGCAGGGCTCTGTTGGCCACCACTGGTCCCCAGAGGTTCCTTTCGATGAGGAGTCTGGGGTTGCATTAAACCAGCACGCTTTGGTGCTGAAAACTGTCATTCATTGTCATTCCTTGTCGATTGCAGACACTTCTGTGGGCTGTTCACTGACCTTGTTCATCTTCGGGTCGTAGTCCCTCGTGGCTGCAATCGCATCCTGGAGTGCCGTAGTCCAGGCAATGGCGTCATTGTGAGAGTTGGCCTTCAGAGTCAGGGAATAATCGACCTCAGCATTGCATCTTCCCATCGTGGGAGACTCCCTGACCCTTTCTTCCTTTTGAGCAGCCCAGATGAATTTCAAGATGAGGCTCTGTGCTGACTACGAAGTGCCTCTCAGGAGTGTCTATGGAGCACCGGAAGCATTTCTCGTCAACGTATGCGTCCAAGATCCAGGAGAGATGAACGCGCCCTGAGGTCAGCCTGATGTGGAAAGCATGCATCAAAGAAGCATCCAACTGTCTGCTGGTTGCGCAGATGCCTGTGGAGAAACTTCTCGTGAGATGTCTCAGCACCCGCCGTAACCTGCGCCTCTCGTATCATCCAGTCAACCTTAGCATTGGCCCTAACTACCCTCTGTCAATATTGAACGCCACATCCTCCAATTAGACTGAGGGACCTTTTGCTGCGCCTCCGCGTCCTGACTCCTCAGCTGGCATCAACAAATTGATTGAAACATTTGATTAATTCTTCTGGTGTCATGGCTCAGCACTCCAGACGTCTGGACAGGTTTCAGATCAGTTGTCTCACTCTCCTGCCATCGCATGTCTAAGTCAGTCAGCCTCAGATGGCCCAACGGCACAAGCAGCATGAGCGAAAGGCTGGCACTGGTAAGCTGTGCTTGTGACTTCAGCACTGATATCTTCCTCTGCTGGGACACACAGTCAGACTCATAGTGCTTAGCAGGCTTAGAATGTGCTCTGCTGCCGCGTTGCACCATCCACCTCTTGACATTTGCAGCTTCTGCATTGTGCGTCTGTGCTTTTTGCCCGTTTGCGCCCATGAAGTGAAGGTCGCTCAGCTCTATCATGCCTGCTAGTGAAGACAACATGCAGCGCGCAGAAACGGCTTGAGTGACCCAATGTTCGGCAACGCCTTGGTGCAAGATGGCTGGGCCCTTGTCTGCAAGGAAGTTGCGGGAGTTCAGCATGTCCTCTGCAAAATGGGGCTGGGTCATATCACGGCAGCGTGTAAGCCTAAGCAGCATAGCAATCTGCCAAGGAACTGCCCACTTCACAGGAACCCGCTGTAGAACCTCCTTATGCCAAAGCATGCCTTCGTTCTGGCAGCTGAATTCCACTGGCGGCAGGTCAGCCTGTGCAGGTTCGGAAGCGCGCAACATCAGTTGCGCGACTGTCAGCGATCTGTTTGCCCCGCCTGCTGCTCAGCCGCAGTAGCCACCTGCCTCGTACGGTCATGCAAGTGACGGTGAAGCCAGGTCTCCATGTCCTGGTATCCAAGCTCGTAGAGATGCTCCAGCAGCGTCACAGGCGGCGGGAAGATCCCAAAGGATGCAGGCACATACTCAGAGGGCCCCACATCTGCCCTGTGTCCCGTGAGATGCAGCACGTCCATTCCAGCACAGAACGGCTTTACCGTAATCGAGTGCTCGTCAATTGCTGGCAGAAAGGTCTTGAAGGCACCGTCGGCCACTTGTCGCTCCTCCCCATTCTCATCCTTGAATGTGAACGGAAGACCAGAAATGCCACAGGTAGAGGATGCCTTGGAGCTACGGCAACGTGTCATGTGGCCCTGTCCTGTTTGTTGTAGCTTTTCTTGAAGGGTTATGGCTATAGAGGCAGGAGTGAAAGGCAGAACTTGAGCCTCATCATGCCAGGAAAGGGCTTAAGCAGCTCTAGCTTGGAACGAGGAGGCATGATCAAAAAATGGCTTCAGGACCTACATTCAAAATATGGAGTACACATTGCAAGTGTCTCATACAATAGGGTAACAGAGTGAGATTCGCGCTGAAAACGCTGTCTACTTGAGACTGGTTGCAAGTAGGGCCACAGCAATGTCAGCCGTGTTTGTGAAGTCCTTTAGTCGGTGCTCCTGGCCACTCAACATCATTTTGATGAAGCGGCCGTGGCCCTTATTCTGAATGGAGGACACCCCGATTTCCACTCGATGTGTCTCGAACGCAGGATGCTGAAATGATCCATCCCGGATGATCTCTTGCATTGCCTGCAGCACAAACTTCCTGAGCAAGAAGGCTTTCTCAGGCCTCGCATGGATTAGCTGCGCGCATCGCAAGAGCACCTCAAAGGGCTTGCGCGGGTCCGCGCCGTACATCATCATGCAAGCGGTCAAAGCACCGCCGGAGGCTCCAGAAACGCGCACGTAAGGGTTCTTGGTGATGCCTTAGCTGCAATCAACTGGCAGCATGCATGCTGGATGACAGGAAGATGGCAGGAAGGCTGCAACGAGAAAGACAGTACCAGAGCCAAACCGGGCGCCGTGGTTCTGCAAGCATTCTGCAACTCCAAGCTGGTAAATCACAAGCCAACCAGATGCTGAGAACGAGAATGTAAGACCCTTGAGGTCTGCAAGCCTCTCGCTGGTCTGCCTGGATGGCGAGGACAGTCTTTCCAGAACCAAATTCTTCGCATTGGAATCAGAACTTCTAGTAAGCGCATATGAGCCCCCTCGAAGCACGTGGGCTCGAAGGTTGCTCTCGGCCACTGAGAGGTGGAAGTCGAAGTTCCAGGACTCTCCAGGGTCAAAAGTCAACGAGCCTCCTGACAATTCAAGTCTTTTTTTGTCTTGTTGACTTATCTGCAAGTCTTCCTTCTGTTGTATTTGTGCTTGAAGGCTTGCTGAAGGAGGATTGAAACCCAAACCCAGAAATCCGGCCTGCAGGCAGCTCAAGGGCCTTGAGGAAGCTTCCCAACAAGCTCGTCTCGGCAAAGCGGACCTGTGACAAGCCCTGCCCGACACCTCACATTCAACCGATTTTCACCATTTGATCCGGCGGCGCCAATGGTGAGCCCCCAACCTTTTATTCGAGGCATTTAGAGCTGGCTTGCCTGCAGGTCATCGCTGGTGTTGTTCTGCAGGTGTACACCGCCTGTGTGGCTGCGCCGCAGGTCGTGGACGCCAGCGTGCTTTCGAAGACCGGACACAGGCGGGACCTTCGGCTCAACGGGGCCATTGTTGGAGCTCGAACAACCCATAAGCCCTCTCACCAGGCTCTCGTCTGCTGTTGCTCTAAATGCTAGGCACCGGGGGATTGCATGATAGCTCTTGAAGCGCTTGCTTGTTTGTTTGGCAGTGCTTGCTTCAATCTCCCAGCGGGTGTTTGATGCTGTAACGAGCTGACAAGTCCATTGGGCTTCAGGTTGCTAAAGCATCTGAGATGTGACCCCTTGAGCCAAAGCGGCAGCATGGAATCACATGCACTGTTCTGTAGACTGCTGCTTTCATCGTCATTGTGGCAGTGTCTGCAACTCCCAAGAGCTCAACTCCTGCTGCTGCAGCGACTGCCGCTGCTACTATCTCTACTCTACGGCGGTTACTTACGGCTCCTGCTTCTTCTGCTGTTGAAGCTGCATGGTCAGACTGCGAACTTAACTCAACGGACATAGAGGTAATCGCCAGAACCCTAGGCCCCTGAGGCGCCTATCCTCTCACGAGGGATCCTACTGTTCGGCATGACATCGAATGACATCGACCTCCACCGTACAACAATCAGTCATGGCTGAAACCGCTTCCCTTCCGCACTAACATAATGATTGTGGTGGGGTTGCTTCTCGGGTGCCCGGCCACGCGGCTGCCGGGCGCCAGGTTGCCGCCCACTTCTCGCCTTGCCTCTGGGCAGAGCATTCATTGTCAACAAGCCAAGACTACACTACATGCGTCTCTGATTTCTGCTCAAAGCATTTCTCTGCTGCTTGAAGCTGCGTCAGGATTCAAACCCCTAAACATGCCTTGGCAATTCCTTCCAGGACTTGGAGCTCGATACCACAGTCTGCCGGGCTGCCAGCAGAGTCCTCGCGGTATCTTTTGCGGTGTGGCTGTGAGTACGCTGGGCTGTTCAGACTTCATGGACCCGTCTGTGGACAAGCATGGTGCCAACTGCTTCCAACGTTCCAGGAGCGATCCACGGCTTTTTCACTTCATTGGCAGTATCTCACGGCTACCACGGACCCCGTCCGTCAAGAGGTACTGCGACATCTTCTCAGATCGAGGGTCTGGCCGATAAATCTGGCAAGACCTCTGCCGAACAAGCTGTCACAATGGCAAACTGCTTGTGCAGGAAGTTTCTGAAGACAAAGACCCTTGCATACATTGACAAAGCATCACCAAGGGGCCCGATCAGAGTCCCATCCGTGAATTCCACACGTAGGCTGAGAAGGGGTGACTCCTGCCAACTGGGCATTCCATGCTTATGCATTCTCCGTGCCAACGGTTGATGAAACGCAGATGACAGACTCGCAGTTATCTTGATGAACCAATACTGGAACTGCTGGAGTGAACCAGCAGG
>CAJNIZ010003258.1:111206-125738 GCA_905231905.1 Symbiodinium pilosum | reverse complement strand
ACACTAAAACTGCAAGTACAATCAAAGGCTTCTTAACCTTTCACAGATCAGCTCCATTATTGTGCCGCGGTCCAGCCCAACAGTCTCCAGTGTTCAGGTGCTCTTATTACCGCATCGAAAGACTTCTTGTGCTCGCTTCCAATCCTGGCAAGAGCCTACAGCGATCACCGCAAAACAATCCCTTGCACTTGATCCGTCAAAACTTCAAGCGTCAATGCAGCATTCAACTGCGAAACTCTAGAACTCCAAGCATTTGGACTTGCTCTTCAGTCCATTTTGCAGATGATGACTTACCATCCGCCTGGACGCATCCGCGAGCGCATCCGTCCGTCAATCAAAATTTGTGGCTCACGCCTAATCTTAGAACTAAAGAACCTCATTAAAGAGAGGTTGAAGTTAAGAGTTCTGAGAATCTTTGAAAGCCGCCTATTGAATCATCTCAGCATCCACAATGGCTTGGAAACAGAGGTTGGGTTGTAGATTACAAGTTCCTTTTTGTTTACGCGCATGATTTAATTGTAGTACCGAATCGGTGCGTGCTTGCGTCAGCTCGAATTCTTGACGTCATACTAACTAAGGTCAAAGTTGGTCAACGCTAAACAGCCTGCAACAGCTTAAATTTGCATGTTGTTTTTTTTTATAAAACAATGATTGGTTCATCGCACACTCTAGCTCTTCGCGAGCGCCTGATCTGTGTTGCAAAATGCTAGCCAGCGTGGCACATGCTCTTCCCTTCCCTCCCCAGAAGCAGGATGATTCAAGCAGATCTAATGCTTTGAAGATAGAAGAAGTGTGGCCTTTCCCACCATTCTTCGTCATCTCGCGTAGGCTTAAGGAAGAAAAATTTTAATGGCTGCCCATACACATCTAAAAGCACTTTCCCAGCCCACATTCTATTCCGGGCTGCTCTTCGTTTGCAGCATCTGTGAAGAGGTACATCGAATGCTGCCACACGAGTCAGCTTCTCTTACGGAAAGTGGAGTTTTGGGATGGTGGGAAGGTAAGTTCATCGTCAGCGCTTTTTTCTCTCGTTTTTCGCGATGATCACATTCTGGAGCGAAGACTTCGATGCCTCTTCACTCTCCTCAAAGAGAGCTTTCAGTGCAATTATGTTCAGAAACTTCTCTGGGGCAAAAAAAGGAGGAAGGAAAAACGCTCTTCGAGCTTTAATTTCAAAAGCTGCCAGCAATAGAATTAACAATTTTTTAATGATCTCTAGTCATAAAGCTAAAGGTGACCAAGAAAAAAATCGAAATTCCAACTTGAAAATCCACTCAAAAATTGCAAAAAAAAGCCTTCTAGTTTTACAAAGCATTTTTTTTTGTTCTGCTCAGGCAAAATATGATCCAAAAGCATGATACAGTGTAGTCAAGTCAGTCTGCGTGCCTATGGAGCCCAACAGTATGTCACACTGATATGTTCTGATGTGAAGGACCTGTGCAGGATGGCGGCTCTCTCTGTATGGCTGTTGCCGGATCTGGACGTCATGCATATTGCAGAAGACCGGCACATTAATAACGCGTGATCTCAACCGTGACGTGATTTCTAAGTCTGCTGGCCCGTACACTGCGATTTAGCTGCAGGAGTTTAGGTGCATATTGTGACGTACTATATGCTGTTGCTTGCCTATTACTCACGGGCATACTGTGATCTATCTATTCCATGCTTTAATTCGCTTTGCTTGTACTTGCCTTATCCGTCCACAGTTTTTTCAAGACACAAAAGGAGTGCCTTGCAGCTGTTCGCTTTGTGCTGTAGAAGTCCAATACTGGGCAATGAAACTCAACAAGTCCGCCTTTTGAGACATGCTTGAAAACCCAGGAACCTGAGCGTGAGGCTGCCACATGGGAACAAACCATGCGGGGATGGGCGTTGCGAGGATGAAACGCGTACTAACAAAGCCACAGCACTTACATTCGGAAGAAGGCGAAAATGTCGCATGATAGACAACTCCACCTGCGGTGTTAATTCCAGAACTGTGCGGCACGTTCCTTGCAATGGTTGTTTGGAGAGACAGGCTATGTGGCATCCCATCATTGCGTATCTTGATAATAATAGCGGCAGAGACGCATTTATTGGTGGCTCGGCTGGAACCGCGTCGGCATGGCTTTGACATAGTCATATTTAGCAGGAGAGTCTTTGTCACGTCGTTTCCCTGGTTCGCTAGAGTGTCAAGTCCGCCCAATTGCGCCGGCGAATATCCCTGTAAGGTCATTCTGGGCTGGAGAGAGCTTCATGCTTCGAACTGCGCCAAGTCTGGCTTCCATCTTGGAAGTGTGTCCTCTCGCTCAGAGTGCTGGCCGCCCTCCAGGGTTTCAAGGTTTAGATCTGGACCCTTAGCATAGTCGGTTAAGTTGGAGCTTCGCGCCATGCATCTTGCAGGATTGCAGTCCTGGAAGTGTGGGGTTAGGCAAGTGTGCCGTTCTGCGTCTGCAATCTGTGAGTGAGTTCCGTGAATGAAACTTTGACACTGAATGGTACTTCTGAACACCTCCAGGTGACATACTTGAGTGCTCTGATATGCCAAAGGTTTTTGGTTACATTTTTTGTTTTCGTGTGTACATTGCATGATGTTTGTTCATCATGGGAGGCTTTCTGAGGAGCAGAGCAGTTGGTTGAATAGAAGATCTTGTCGGTGGAGTGATGATTTGAGTAGAACTGTTTGCACGGCTGTTTGGGTTTCATAATTGGCTTCGACCTTGCAAAATCCCCTTTGTTGTTCAGAAGATGTGTATGTCAATTGTACTTTTCTTAAATTCATCGAGTGCGCTCTTATTTGCAAGATAGAGCTTAGGAGGCATCTGACCACATTGAACGGAAACATAATTTGGAGGACACACGCCATTTTTGTGCTGCGTATTCCATGGTGCTGGTTTAAGATGGCTTCATTAGGCTGCATGGGCCAAGCAATTTGGATTGCAGAGAGCTGTGCCATTCAAAAGGTCTATTTTTTGAAAAAAACAACTAACTTAACCTGTCCAAGCTTCCACCAATCGCTCTGTAACCTCTAAAGAAAGGCGTGCAGAAATAAAACGTTGAGTTTTACTTAGGCAGAAATTCTTGAAACAAGACCATGAGGAGCTTCATTTTTTTTGAGTTTCTTTTGAATATTTGATTGAGACTCTTCATCCGCAGTCGAAGAAGAATTATTGATCAATAAAGTGCGTTATGACCGTTTTTTGTTTCCTTCCTCGTTGGTGATAAGCTGAGTAGATGAAGGTCTGTGCGCTCTGCTGCCAAAATGCGTGATGCTGTGATGGTTTTCGGGTTTTTTTTGGTTTTACAGTTCCGTTTTTCCCTTGTTCCGTGCAAGTTTTCACCGTGATTTCAAACATCTTGGAACGAGTTGCAAGGAGTGGTCAAGCAACCACCATTTGTACAAAGTGATGTGGGAAGGATTTTTTTTGGATCGGTTCGTTGTTTAGTGTTGACGTACGGGACATGATTGCTTAGCTGTGGTTGCTGCAGGACGTAGCCGTTTCGGCTGCCTCAAAGCCTACCCTACCTATTCCTGTCAGAACTTCCTTCTGAAGCGGGACGGGAGCGGGAGTCTTTCAGCTACCTCGTTTTACTACAAAATGCAGAGTCGCATTTTGACTGCATTTTGTGTGTGTGGTTGTGAGTCAGCCAGCCAACCTTAAGCAAAGATTTTTATTCGGCACGGTTTGCTTTGGCCTGGGTATTCGGCATGTTACACATTTTTTGACAAGAACCCTACACTTTTTATTGCGACATGTTTTTGTAGGTGTAGTATCGAGGTTGTGGGTCGTGTGCAAAACAGGGGTTGCTTGCAGAAGATCACAAATTGCAAACAATAAAACGTTATGGCTGGTTTCTGGAAACCTGAATTTTGAACTTTAATTCAACACATTAGCGGGCATTTTTGATGGCACCGACACGAGGCTTGAGTTTAGCAATGAATTTAATAGCGGCATAGGACGTTTGTATGAGTTTATGTGGAGACCCTGCTGTCGTTACCATTCTTTCCGTGGGTCAATGCGACCACCTACAGAATCATTTGCCTGGAAGTGTTGTCTTCAGTCTTGGATCTTACAATTTAATCGTCAAGGGGTTTGCAAGCGCCCAGTAGGCCAACAGGTAGAGCGGATAGGTCTCCGTCACAAGTCACAAGTTTTCTTGTCTGCAGCAGCGCAGGCAAGAGCTTTAAATTTTTCTGCCGGTTCTACCAGTTAGAGTTACAACCTTATACAGCAAAGCTTATCCATCATCTTTCAGATTCAACTTTGAGCGCGTGTGAACACCGAGCCGAAATAGGTGAGTGAAGTAAATGCACCTCTCTGGCACTTCGAATGCAGGCACAGTTGCGCATCATATTATATGTTCTGATTCGGACAGAAACCAATGTCTTCGCGGTCCGCTAGTAACAACGCACACTGTGCCCCCTGACACTAAGCCTCGAGTTTCAGAAAAAGGAAGCTCAAACCGACCGAGGTGTACATGTGGTTGTGTCGCGCATCCAGTCTTTTCTGCGGGCACGTGCCACCCTCCATACGAGCCTTGGGCAAATGAGCTCTGATTTAGCTTACCTTTTCAGAGTCCGTGAAAAATACGCATATTGTCATTTTGAAAACCTTGCATGACCTCAGCACACTGTAATATCATAACTCCCCTAGACCATAAACCTTAAACCCTAAACCCTTTTTGGCTGGAGATACAAGGTACGTGGGGTTCTGTAGGATTTTTAATTTCCACGATGGCAAGCCTTGGGCCCAACAGTCGAAGGCCAAACTTGGCCTTCCAGACTTCACAAATGAGGGTGTAGGGTTTGGGGTTTAGGATTTAGGTTTGGGATTTAGGGTTTAGGGTTTAGGGTTTGAGGTAATTGTAGGCCAATGAGACCAGGAAGCATATCTGTGCTTGCAAGTGATGTATGTGGAGTTGCTTTCATCGCCTCTTCGAAAAAGCAACGTGTTTGCTGTAGCTGTAACATGGGGATACGTGCCCATATAGTGGTAATATAAAGTGTATACAGGCGGTATATAGTTATTATGAGCCCCCCTAATTAGGTGCCCCTACATTTGGCAAATCCCCATATATCCGGTGTGAATGTAACAATAATGGAGGATCAAACGGAAAACAGCTTGAAAGTGGGCGACGGGGGGTTGGGATATGATTGTAGATGAACTCACAACCCCCTAAAACCCAAACCCTAAACCCTAACCCTAATACCCCCTCAACCCCAACCCTCAAACCCAACACCTTTGATGCCCAACAAACTCGCAAGCTTCCGGGATGAGCCTTCTGGGGTTTCTCGAAATGATGGGTCCTTTGTTGAAAGCTGACCCTAAACCCCACACCCTAAATCCTAAATCCAGAGGCTAGAGGGGTCCGTTCCTCTAGTCTGATCACAGGCAGTCAGAAGCAACAGCATAGCCAATCATGATGGCAAAGGCTTCTGGTTCACAGGGGGAATGGAATGAAAATGGAAACTACGACGTTTTTCCGAACAATCTGGTAGTCTGATTCTGTGCGGCGCCTACGGTAAATAGAATGCCGTGCACCTGAAACTTGAGAATGTCTCCGTGCGATCCTTCTTTCAAGATGTGAGTCTCAGTGTTCGTTTCCGTGCGTCATGTCTCTCAGCCACAACCCACGAGGTGCCCGTGGCTCAGATTTCTGTTGATGAACTTTCTGAAAAAGTACCAGGTCGTTTACTCTTACTCACCCTAAACCCTAAATTGTGGTTTCCATTTTCTTTTCCACAATCCCAATATCTCCCCTATATATCCCCTATATAACCCCTATGGTACCCCCATGGTACCCCCATACCCCCGAACCCGCTGAGTGTGCCGCCTGAAACTCCTTTCTCACGGTATAACCTCATCGATCATCATGCCGTTCGTCATATGGATAGTTGGTTGCGAGCAGAGGAGTGGGGCACAGATTAGGCATTTCTCATGTGTGCAAGTTAGAGTGAGAACAAGACAGGAAAGAGATGTTTGTGAGAACACATGCGCAGCTTCATGTCAGCTCCTATGCTTTAGTGCTGGATGTCCTTCATGATAATCCCTAAACGCTAAATCCTTGACTCTACTCGTCGGGGTTACTTGTTCGTTCGGCCCTTCAGTCCGAATCCTGCACTCTCATCTGCGCACCCAAACCAGGGGCCTAGACCTTAACCCCAAAGTTTTCTAAAGACTCCTAGCCCTAGACCCTAAAACCTAACCCGAAGCGCTGAACACTCCTGATCTAGCATCACTTACCTTTGCGATCCTCACCCAAGTCCTTGCATAGTCTCTTGCAAATCCCTAGCTGTTTGCGATATCTTACCCTGGGAGCAGGAACGCTTCACTAGTATTTCCATTTCATTATCCATTGCGTTTTCCATTCGATTCTCCATGGTCCATTATCCCAGATGGCATGAAAAGGCTGTGGTCATGCCTATATAACCCATGTAGCCCCCTAACCTGCGGATGTTTTGTATCCCAAACTCTCTATACTCCCTATACGACCCCTGCATATACCGTATATAACCCACATAATCCCTACATAAGCCTGTGTGATCTGATTGCAACCCACATAGTCCCTCCATATGAGCTATAGTCTAAACTCCTTGAAGGGGGTTATATCGCGGATTATCTAGTGGATTACTATAGGGGTTACTAAGGGATATACTAAGAGTCTAGACTATCGTTCAAAAAGGCTCCGGTAAGCTAAGGATGGCCAGCAACCGTGGCGTTGGCCTGTTGATTGTGGCTCCTGAGCTTGAGTTAAGGGATTCCATTCAGGTTTCAGGGTTTAGGGTTTAGGGTTTACGGTTTAGGGAAGCATGTCACGTTTAGCCTGATTGGGAGCTCTTCAGTGCTCGCTCGAAAGGTTCTGTAGAGCTGCATGTACGGTTCTATAGTGTTGTTATATAGCAGTTAGGCAGGGATTTATGGGGTTTCTATGGCCGTATAGCTATATAGGCATGTATATGGGGTTATATAGGGTTCTATATGGCTATCTGTAGATGAGGACACATATGATCAAGTGTTCATGCTGCATGCACAGATCATACACTGACTACATGGGATTTAAGGTTTTTGGATAGTGGAGAATAAAAAAGAAGACGGAACCTGTGATTGCATAAGGGTACATACCGCAGTCCCAGGGTTGGGTACAGGTTTCAGGAACGAAAACTTCTGCATGGCCCTTAAGCATCTTCTACCTTGCTCAGTATGGTATTATGATATTTTGAGGTCATGCTGGATTTTCAGTATTACCCGCAAGGTATTGGGGATGACCGCTTAGGACCCCGAAGCCCGCAAATAGCAACCATAAAGACCGCAAGCGAAAATTGCCTCGAATCGTGTTAAAGTTTGCGTGAAACCCTAAACTCGAAACCCTACACTCTAAACCCTAAACCTCAAACCGCCACGGCCACCTGAAGGACAAGACATAAGGTTTGGGGAAGTTGTGGTCATACAGGGACCACTTCATTCATTCAAAGCTCACTCCTTTTAAGCACCTATGCTAAGCTAAGGGCTAGATGCACATGGCTGTCTCCAAGACTTAGGGACATCTGAATATCTGAAAGACCCCACGAAGGAGTTTTCCTTCATAATTTCGGCAGTCCCTTTTTGGGGCGATGCGGGTCCTGCAGGCTGCTCTTCCCATGTTGGTGGAACTTCTGAGCATGTTTGCGAGCCCCAAACCTAAACCCAAACCCTAAACCCTCAACCCAAACCCAGTTTCCATGTCATGTTCTGTTTCCTTGTCCATTTGATTCTCCTCCATCCTTAGCCCGAAGTTCTTTGTAACGCTGTACAGTGCTAACCACCCTATACAACCCTAAATGACACCAGAAAAGTCTCTACATGGTATGGCTTCTGAATCTTCATAGTAGTCCTTCCGAAGCGCGACCCTAGAGGCCTGGCACAGAGTTGGAAGGGTGATTTTTCCAGAAGTGGCACACGCGGTTTAGGATCTGAGGGTGCCTGCTTTGGGTTTAGGATGGTTTTCCAGTTTAGCGATTTCGGGTTTAGGGTTTTTTGGCCGAGGGCTTGGGTTTGTTGGACTAGTTATTGGTGTGTAGCATGCTTCGCCTGCCCCAGTAACAAACCCTCCCTAAGATCCGCGCCTCTTAATGAGGCCATTGTGGTAGTGTATTTGGATCATTTCCTTTATGTGTTGGGGGAAGGGCATGGGATGTTAAAGGGAGGGGATCACGTGATTTAGGTGGTAATCCCTGAAACTTGAACCCTAAACCCTAAACCTTTGACATCCTTTGACCCTATGCCCTAGACCCCAAACCCTTAACCCTAAACCCGAAACCGTAAACCCCAAATCCTAAACTCTAAAACCTTAAACCAGCTGGACTGCAAATTCCCAAAGCCGAACTGAAGTGCTGGTCCCCAAGCAACTGATGGATACCCAACATAGGGTTGTGGGGTTTAGGCTTCAGGGTTAGGTTCAGGGTTTAGGGTTAGGATTCAGGGTTTCGGGTTTAGGGGGAAGAGTTGGGATGAGTTGGGTATTCTTTTAGCAGGGGGCATATGTGGTTTTTTCCATGCTTTATGCTGGGAGATTACAGATCTTTTTCTTGGGAACGGAAGACCAGCTAGGGTTTAGGGTTGTGGAAAGCAGGAAAGCAATCCACAACTGTTGCTTGCAATCGACAACCCTAGACCCTAAACCCTATGTACACCCTAAATCTTAAACCCCAAGCCCTAAGCTCTAAACCCTAATCAAAAATCTTTACACAAGCCCTTAGCCCTAAACCCTAGAGCAAAAACCCTAAACCCCTAAACCCTCAACGCAGAGGTAACAGCTCTCATGTTCTTGCCGCTGGAGTTCACCCAGTTGGCTTTCGCAGTTGCTGGGGCTTGTGCATCATGGTGGCAGGTGAGTAGTATTTGATTTGGGATACTATGGTACCCAATTTATAGAGTAAGATTATGTCTTCCTTTTGGGCCTAGTATGTCATGTAAAGGACATTATCTTACTAGGTTCAACCAC
Source organism: Symbiodinium pilosum (assembly GCA_905231905.1). Classification (NCBI taxonomy): domain Eukaryota; class Dinophyceae; order Suessiales; family Symbiodiniaceae; genus Symbiodinium; species Symbiodinium pilosum. The sequence continues at coordinate 116,777 of CAJNIZ010003258.1, read as the reverse complement.
AAAGAATCTTAGTCAAGTGGGGTTAAGGGTTCAGAGTGTGTAAAGGGTTCAGGGTTTAGGCAGTATATAGGGTTTAGGGTGTGTAAAGGGTTGAGGGTTTAGGCTGTACATTGGGTTTAGGATTCAGGGTGTATACAGGGTTGAGGGTTTAGGGTATGGGGTTTGACGTTCGTGGTCAATAGATGTCAATTGATTGGGGAGGGAGGGTACCGATGATGCTCTTGTAGGGTTCAGATTTGAGGAGTCAAAACCCTGAAGCCCGGAACCCTTTTCTGGGATAGTTTGGGGGATTGGCCTTTGACCCGAAAAAACTAGTTCAGATTGGAAGAAGGGTTTTTTTCCTTTGGGCAGACGACCGCCCGGGGCTTTAGGCGACGGGCTCAGAGTGCGTCAGAACCTCCTCAAATCCGGAACCCGAGGTTTGCTGACATCTACCTTGAAATGTAGATCCCACACAAACATGAAACCAGAAAAAGGGTCCCCTGTAGACTACTGTCCTTTATATATAACGGTGGGTTCCATGTTAATTTGGGGCGGGTAGATCTCAAACTGTAGGCTTCAAAACTGCGCACGGAATCCAGGATGGGAATGCCACCTGTTCCTGCTCAACCCAGTGCTGCCCTCTCTCCCGAAAATCAAAGAAATGGTCTGAATATGTGGTTCTCGAAATATTTGGGTATAGAGAAAACACCTGAAATTTGGGAATGGCCTATATACTGTACTACCTCCCGGCAACAGCGATTATGGGGATATAGCTTTTTCATGACTGTGTGCTCGGTTAGTGATCAAGCAAGCTGTAGATTCCGGAGTAGGGGCAGTATGGAACCACAGTGGAATGGACTCTGCGCGAGCCAATTTGTAAATTCAAGGGTCAGAGTTCTTGATTACTTGTTTAAGTTGTATAAACAGGGGCTGAACCTCATGTTGGAAGTCTTTGACACGATCGCCGAAGTGCTCAGGCATATACCTTCGTGCAGCATGTGCAGGAGCGTGGTGCCCTGTGCCAGAAGTCCTGGAAAGGTTGTCGAGGGTTCACAGCATCCGCTTGAAATCATTAGAATCTGCAGCACGTACAATCAGAAGTAGCTGAGAAGAAGTGCCGTGAGATGGGGAAGGTGGGTATATCAAGGGCTAGATTTCCCACTGCCAGGAGCATGATCCCACCTGACAGGTTCCCATGAACATGACTCCCTTCTCAAATAGAGGATCCCCTTGCGCTAGCCTGGCTAACTTATCAAAACTAGGATCCCCTTGCCTACCCCCCCAACACACTTGCATGAGCTCCGAAAAAGGGACCTATCATCGAAAACCGTGGCACCCAGCACAAGAATCTTGAAAGCTGAGCCCAAAATCTTGAGCCCTAAGCCCCAGACCCCAAGCCCCAAACCCTAAACCCTCAAGCCCAAATCCTAAACCCAGGGGTTGCAAAAAATCCTAAACCCTAAACCCACCCTAAACCATCTCCCGAAGTCTCAGCAGGAGCATGGTGCCTGGTGGGTCACCAAGGCGTGCTCCCCTAAACATCGTTTCGTTTATTTTGGTTGAAGGAAGGGAAAAGAAAATGGAAGCTGGGTTTAGGGAATGGGAGAGGAAATGGAAGCTAGGAAATTCTTGGGGACCATGTATTGACTATTGTAAGGATCCAGTATTTTTCCTTCCTAACCGGAGGTAAGCTTTAGGGTTTTGAGGTGGACTGTAGGAGATTGCATGAGGACTTCATGGGCAGCATAAGCCTGCTTCCACGGAGGTTTGAAGGTGGGCTGCTAGGTTTCGGGTTTAGGCGTTTAGGGTTTTAGGTTTTAGGGTTTAGGGCTGGGGCTTCAACCAAGTGTGGGGTTATCGTCGGTTTCGTGTTGAAGGGTTTACTAATGCTCCTAAACCCCCAACCCTACAGCCTAAACCTTAAACATCGTTGTAACGACGGTTCCTTGTATCTACAGCAGCATGCGGTGACCCTTACTATGCTGACTTTCCAACCAGACTTGTTTCTTTGAAGTCCCTCAGCCCTAAATATCATGAAGCTCACCAGCACTAGAAGCATAGATTTCCCAAAGTGGCTTCAACTTGCAATGGCAGATCAGAGGGACGGCGGGTCTTTTCATGTGGCTCTATACAGGTTGACCCGACCAACTCGACCAGCATCTGCAGCAGGTCAGAGATTCCCCAAGGCCAAACCCCAAAGACTAGACCCTGAGCCCTAAACCCAAAGCTCAAAGCCTGAAGCCCCAAGCCCTGGAGCCAAAAGAACCAAGCCGAAACCCTAACCATCAAACTGGGCTGCTGTTTAGGAACTTAAATCAAGTTACCATAATGAGTATATATACATGATATAGTTTCCCCAATATAGAATTTTAAACTAAGTTCTTAAAAGCAACCCATTAGCCAAAGCCACGTGGCCGAAGTCCTAAAGCTCAGATTTCAGGATCTTGGTCCGCAGAAGGGCTTCCACCCGAAGCCTCCGCAGAAGAAGCAGGTGTGGTGGATGGTATCGGGTTGCATATGAGCTATAGTCCAAACCCCTTAAAAGGGGATTATATATGGCGGATTCCATAGGGAAGTACCATAGGGGTCATTATTGGGGATACTCGGAGTTTAGATTCTAGCTCTTATTGTGACAAAGAGATTGGATAGGGCTATGATGGATGGGTTTGGCATTTAAGAGAATGGGAACCAAACAGAAAAGGACGATGTCAAATGGATTGTAAAGTGGGACATATAGTTGTTTATCTGGTTTGGACGACATTTGCGGAAACATAGCTACTCCTGTATGAGTATATGTACATGAGCATTGCATGAAGTATTTTTTTTGATAGTTTGTTTTTTAGTGAGAGTATATAGGATTCCTTAAGAAGGTTGGTGGTAAAATACTTGGAGATCGATAGGTACTCATCTGTTTAACTTTACCGTGTAACAGTGTGTTTACCAGTCGGGTTTCAAGCGGTGTAACATCAACATCCACACGCTCAAGCCGAGGCCTTAGTGACTCCCTGTAACCAGGTAATATCCCAAGGTCTCTTCAAATCACCGTTATACATGCGTAGCACTTGACAGTTCGTAATACGCCTAGGGGTTCAGGAGAACTATTCAGCTTAAACCTTAACACTAATCCCTAAACTCGAAGATGTTCATTTTCGGGTTTGGGGAGGGTTCCGTGTTTGGGACTCCGAAGTGCTAGCCTCAAGCAGAGGAACCTGATACGTACAGAAACAAACGCGGTTTAGGGTCTGAGCTTTCGGTTTCAGAGTGGAGGGTTTAAAGTCCAGGACGTAGGCTTCAGGGTGTCGGGTTTAGGTGTTGAGGGGTTTTAGGGTGCAGGCGAGCATCATGAATCATGAGGGCAATGGCACATCAACGGAAAATGCTAGCAAAAGTCTGCTAGCCCCTTATCAACCTGGCCTACTGGCTTGTTGCAGTGCGGGAGGGTTCTTTCTTACGCCAGTAATGACAATGACCCCCCCACCTAAACCTTATATTCAACCTAGATAAGCTTTTGATAATGCTATATAACCCTGCATAATCCCCTTTAAAGTTCTGTACATTGTACAACCCCAGATAAACCCCAGTCTCACTCTCCAGTTGCAGCTTCAGTCCCATCTCAGCCCTGGACTAAAGTTCTAGTATCTTCTTCAATCGGTCACCTTAAAATCCCCTATAGATCTCCCCAACCTAACCTTAGTCCGTAGCCCACCTCGCTTTCCAGTTGCAGGTTAAGTCCCAGTGCAGTGGATACTAAATTCCTGGGCCCCTTAAACGGGATACAGGGCTTTCAGGGGTTTAGGGATCTACAGGGTTGAGGGTTTAGGGTGGATACTTAAAATCCTGCATGACCCCAAGTGCCTTGTACCTTGAGAATTCTGGCATTATCGTGTATTAAGGTCATGCCTGATTTATAGTATCAACAGTTGTTCCCAAAACCCCAAACCCCTGAACCCTGACTCCTAAACCTTAAACCTTAAACCCCAAATCCTAAATAGTAATTTCCATTCTAGTTTCCAGTATCCCTATATAACCCCTATATTATCCCTGTACTATCCCTATGTAGCCCCAAACCCCATCATCTGTAGATCAGTGGTGTACACCCTAAACCCTAAACCTTACAGGCTTGATTCAGGACTTAAGGGCCGGCTCTGAGTCAGCTCGATAGTGGGAACAGGAATCTGAGAAGTTACGATTCCCCAAACTAACATGGAAACCCATATGAGCCATAATCTAAGCTTCTTAAAGGGGGTTTTAAGGGAGATTATATAAAGGGAACTACAATAGGGGTTAAGGGGGATACTGGGAGTTAAGAGTTTAGCTCATATAGTCCCCTTTTAGAGGAGCTGTAGTCTTTATAGGGCCTTTTTTAGGTTTCCATGTTGGTTTCGGGGAGTGTATACTAAAAAAGCATGAGAGTAATAGGAAGTGTGTTTAGGGTTGAGGGTTTGTAATTTTGAGATTGTTTTGGGGCTTTTTCTGGGAGAGCTCCCTCGCTTGCTTCTTACGCCATATGCGGATGCTTGAACGGATACTGGTAAATGTCGAAACTACTAAATTATTATGGCGGTGAAAGTCTTTCAACTTTCGGAGAGACAGGGCTTCGACGTCAGGGATGGCTCCTCAAATTCGATGTTTTCTTAGAATCCACGGCATGTGTGGGTGTACTGGAGGACGTTGTCCCTCGAACGTTAAACCCTGAGTCCGCGATCTTGGCCCCTAAATTCTAGCAAAGATTTGGGAGTTTCCCAAAATGGTCCCAATATTAAGGATTATAGTATCTTGGGGCCTCTATTGGGGTCCCGTTATTTACTTGTAGGAGAAGCAAGTTGTATAGCGGTGCTGGCAGTACAAATTTCCCGAATACGGCTTGTATCACTAACCACCATGATGGCCACGAATTCGGATCCAAATCCTGCGCCGTTTACCCTAAGGTTTCAAACCTGAGCCCGGCACCCTAAACATCTCACCAAAAAATTTTTGAGCCCGAAACTTTGCCACCTAAGCACAAAACCTTATTCCTTAAACCCTAATCTGGAAAACTCAAACCCGAAATCCTAAATCAAAAGCCCCAAGCTCCAGAGCTTGCCCCAAAATCCTAGACCCCAAGCCCTGGACTTGAACCCCTAACCCTGAGCCCTAAACCTCTAAGCCTAAAGACTGAACCGCAAAACCACACTATCCATCATTTTCCATTGTCTTTACGTTTGATTCTCTCTATTGGGGTCATAATCCCCAGGGATTCCCTGCAATCTAAATAGGACTCGAAATGTTTGGGTTTCGGAATTTTAGGGTTTAGGGTTGCGGTTTAGGGTTTAGGGCTTAGGGGTTTAGATGCAGGGAATATATGAGCCATAATCTAAGCTCCTTGAAGGGGGTTATATAAGGGTGTATTTTGGGACTATTCTAGGGCTTTTTAAAGGGGATACTTGGAGTTTAGACTATGGCTCATTCAGGGGTCATGTAGGCATTGCATCCGGATGATATCGGTGTATATACAGAATATATGCATGCGTGCTAGACGTTGCCAGCGCACCCACCGTTGGTATGGTCTCCCTTTCAGGCTAAGGCCATATGAGCCATTGTCTAGACTCC
>CAJNIZ010003258.1:90330-110679 GCA_905231905.1 Symbiodinium pilosum | reverse complement strand
ATGGAAACTACTGTAGTATATGGGGTTGTATGTATGGGTTACATAGACATGTGAGCTACAGTCTAAACTCCTAGTCTTCCCATAAATAAAAGCCTCTATAGTAGTCCCTTGTATAATTCCGTATAAAAATCTTTCTTAAGGAGTTTAGACCCGAAACCCTAAACCTTATACCCTAAACCCTTTATATCCCCACATAACCCTAAATTGACTTTATATAATCCCCTTTACGTGTATTTATGTATATATGTATATTGGCCAGGCGCGCTTGCCTCCAGCGAGGCCAGAGCCCACACCGCCAAAGCCCACTCAGGTAGCGTGGCTTTTTGGTAGGAGGGGAAAAAGGGATCCCGCTCAGGGTTGAGGGGTTTAGGGGTTATGGGTTTAGCGTGTAGGGTTTAGGAGTTTATGATTTAGGGTTTAGGGGTTTAGGGTTAGGGGTTTAGGATTTAGGGTTTAGGAGTTTATGGTTTAGGGCTTAAGGGTCTATGGGTTCATTGATACCGTAGGGTTAGGGTTATGCAGGGCTCAGGATAATGGAGGATGGAGAATCACATGGCAAATCAAATAGGAAATCGCACGGAAACTCAAACAAAAGGTAGCATCTGATAGATTTATATAGGGGATGCATAGGGGCTATACTACAGGGATCCATAGGGGGTATTATCCGAACCATTGAGTACCGAACGCAGGAGAATGGAAACTGGAATGGAGACTGAGGTCATACTGGGGTTTTAGAGAGGGGTTGTTATTGTTGATATGAACAACTCTGCGTGTCATTAGTGTGGTAACCTCCCACGGTTCAGGGTAGTTAGAGTCATACAGGACTTACCAAGGGTAGTGGGGTTGTATGGTCTGGGATCAAGTTTGCGGATAGGTTGTGGGATTTGAGGTTTAGGATATAGAAGATTGGGTTTCTATATTGTTTTTGGTTAATGTATATCATGTCCCTTCACAAACTTAGTCAGACAGTCAGCATATTGTCCGTTGGCAGAGACCAAAATATGAGTTCGATCTTATGTGCGGGTATGTAGGGTTCAGTTGATAGGTCTCATTTAGGGATACATACCGTCATGCAAGGTTTAGGGTTTCCCGTGGGCTATAGAGGGATGACCACAAAGGTAACCTGGAGAAATCACAGAATACGAAGATAACTCAGTGTTTGGTTGACTGATCAAGTCTTACACCAGCTACGGCCTCTAGGCCAGTGTAATAAACCCTAAACCCTAAATGCGGACTTGGAATGGTGCAGGATTTCCTCACCCGACAGTAAATCATGGCTTCAACAACCTGACACTGGTTTAGGGTTTAGGGTTCCACACATCCCCGTAGATTCCCCCTTGTTGCCCCTCATCTGCTGGCTAGCATCAATAAGCTTTTGTGAAGGGGAAACATTCTGGGGGATAGTTTCGGGGGCTGGTTGAAGTTCAGCAGCAGCTTCTGAGATAGAAGCCTAAATTATCACTTTGTATACTTGCAGTATAGGACGCCTCAAATAGACCTCAACATCAGATTGGTAATCAAGTTGAACCTGAAACTCTAAACCCTGAAGCCACAACCCTAAACACTTTGAATCTTAAACCCTGAACCCTAAATCCTGCCTTTGAACCCTAAACCTGTAGCCCTTTGAACCTCAAACCCTTTGAACCCTACACCCTTTTAACCCTAAACCTCCTGAACCCTCAACCCTTTGAACCCCAAGCCCCGAGAACCCTAAACCCTAGACTCCAATCCCAAACCCCTAAACCCTTTGAACCCTGAACCCTTTGAACCTTAAATCTTTTGAACCCTAAAGCTTTTGAACCCCGAAACCTTAACCCTAAACCCTTAAGCCTTATGAGGCTACCGCCCCTAAACCCTAAACCCTAAACCCTTAAGCCTTCTGAGGCTACCGCAACAAGCATGTGGCCACCAGTTCTCAGCGGCCACTGCTGGGAGGTGGCTCTAGGGGTTTACGGTTTAGGGTTGAGGGTTTAGGATTCAGGGTTTAGGGTTTAGGGTTTAAGGTTCTTGGTTCTAGGGTTTAGTGTAGGGTTCAAAGGTTTAGGGTTCAAAGGGTTTCGGGTTTAGGGTATAGATTCTTTTCTAAATGACCCGTAGGGTACTTTCTCTAAACAATGGAACCCCAGGATAGAAGCCCAAATATTATGATCCTGATTATAAGGACCCTCCCAAAATAGCATCCTTAATTTTTTGACCCCCCGCCCCGTAGAGGGTTTAGCTTAAGCTTTGGAGTTTGCAGAGCTTTTACACGGTTTCAGGCTTATGGTTCAAGGTTTTGGGCTTAGGGTTCAGGGTTTAGGGCTTACAGAATCCTTCTCAGAGATCCTTATAAGCTACTGTTGATGACCCTTGTTTGAGAAGGTCCCAAATGGGCGATTCGCAAAGTTGTGGGCCCTTTTTGAGGTTGTTGTATTTGGATACATTGGCTTGCTAGGGGTTGAGTGCTTATTGGCCTTTTGGGGGCACCAGCTTTTCGGACGGCATTCGGGTGCTAGAGCCTAACCCTAAACCCTGAACCCCATTGCTTTTGAATTTTTTAGTTGGATTGTCTGGGAGTTTTTTGGCTGCATACGTCAGGGTTCGTATGAGGACTATAGCAGTGTAGGGCTTAGGGTTTAGGGTCTAGGGCTAAGGGTTTAGGGGTGTAGAGTTTAGGTTTTAGGGGGCGATTTGGGTTTCAGGGCTTTAGGGTGCTTGCACAGGGTTCAGGATCTTTGATTTAACTTTCTCTAGGCTAGGATGGATGCCCCATATAGTCCTTCCTGAAGAGGACAATGGTCTTCGGTACGTTCCCCTGTTGGGTAACATGTTAAACTTCGAAAGTTTTTGGCATTTGGGGTCCCAGAATAGAAGTATGCTACCCTAAACCCTCCAAACACGAAGTCCTAAACTTAAAGCCCTAAACCTTAAAAACATTAAGCCGCACAAACACTTATCCTCCTAAACCCTAAACCCTAAGCCCTAAACCCCAAGCCCTAAGCATTAAACCTTAAGTGTAGCACTGATGCCTCTGTCCTTGGGATCAATCGATCACTCCGGGAAGGTCCGGCTCGATTGTCTGCTTCTAGAAGGGGTTGTCAGGAGAATTCGGGCTATGTAATGCTAATGGATCCGGGAACTTAGTGGGGCAGTATAGGGGGAATGGTAGTGGGACCCATGATAGCTACGTGAGAGTAACAATTCATATCAGTAAGCGGCGATGAGAGTAGTCCTACGTGAATTTATGCGTCGCGGATGCAGTGTGAGTACTCTTCGCAGAGCTAGCAACAGCAGGTCATGCAAGAAAATCTGGGCATGTCCTTTGCACTGCAACTGGCATTCCCGATATGCACTTTGCATGCGCAACAAAACCTAAAACTTGTCGTAAATCCCAAACCCTAAACCCTCAACGCCAATCCTTAAAGGATGTAGCTTTGCTTCCACATGGCGGACATGACAGTATTTTTGTTTTGCATTCAATCCAACGGGCTAGTCTCCAGATACCAAAATCTAAAAACCACCCGACAGACCTAAACTTCCTAAAAGTTCTTTAGAGTTCCAGTACCACAAATAGAGCCCACATAGACCCTAGTTAAGGGTGTTGCACAGGGTGTCCTGACAATCCATGATGCTAGACCCTGAACCCTAGATGTGAAACTCTGATGTGAGATCCACAGCTGAATGCTTAAATCATAGAGCTAGCTGAGAATCGTACAGGGCCATGTTTCAAAACATTGGTACATACTTCCCAGGTCCCTACCATAAGGCGCCCTAGAGTTTTGCACTGAAACCTAAACCCTGAACTCGTGAACTTGGCCAGTCCGATGTGTCCGAGCTGCTGGGTCAGATCTCTCCAAATGCCGAGAGTGAAGATACGGTCTCGCGACTGGTGGATGCAGTGCCTCTGCTTGGTTTGGGTGTTCGGGGGCAGAAAGGTTATGGTTTCAAGGTTTTGGATCTGGAGACGGAATTTCTCAAAGTGCTTGGATTCGCAGGAAAAACATCCAGAGGAATATGCCGAGGAGGCTCGCAAGTAGAGGCTTCCGGCTTCATGTGTTAATCGCCACCCAAGTGCAAGAGCATTCTTGAGCCTTCACTCAGGCTTCGTTGCTTTTGAGGTGGCGTGTGCTGGGATCTTATCATAAGAGTAATAAGAGTAAGAGTAATAAGAGTATTAAGAGTACTAAGAGTATTAAGAGTAAGAAGAGTATTCAGAGTAATAAGAGTAATAAGAGTCAGCAGAGCAACACGAGTACAAAGAGTAACAAAAGTAGTCAAAGAGTACAAAGAGAAGTAAGAGTAGTAATAAGAGGACAAAGAGTAACAAGAGTTTCGAGAACCTTGAGAAGAATGTGTCTAAGAGGAGTAATGAAAGTAATACGCATAATAAGTATAATAAGAGTAAGAAGAGCAATAGGAGCAATATGAGTAATTCGAGCAATAAGAGTCCAAAGAGTAAACAGAGTAATACGAGTAAGCAAAGTAGTAAAAGTAATGATAGTAATGGTAAGGATCCGCCGCTCGCCTGGTCAGCCCTAGGCTCTATAGTCCTCCGTAAGTAGATAGAATATGCCTCTGGGTATACTATAATAAGATCCTCATATACCCCATATTCTATCTACTTAAGGGGGACCGTAGGTATATAAAGCCTGTAAGGTGCGTGAGACCATCCAACCTATCTTTCCCGACCTGGATGTGTGCGGCTTCGTCCATGGTGCCTTTGGCGGTATTTCTTGCTTTGGGATCCGTAGTGTTAGGGTGAAAGAGGTCTGTGAGGGTGTTGGGTTTTTGGAGTTTTGCCAGGTTTGGGGTTTGCTTTGCTTTCCAAGCCAGACTCCATCAAAGGAAATGATCCTAAGGTTTATACAATTTGCTGCAGTTGTTCCTGACATGGTTCTTGTTGCTGGTATTTCTGTTTCTCTTGTGTTCAAACTGAAGTTGTATAATTGTATATATTTAATAGGTGTATATACAGGCAGTTTGATATGGCCTTTGGCAACAACCATTTCGCATAACACTAGTCACTAGGCATTTTGAAAGACTGATTCTAAGCTTCTTTGCTGTGTAGTAGGCAGAGGGCTACTTGGCAGGCTTGCAGCCTTGAATGTCCCCTAAACCCTAAACCCTACACCCTAAATTAAACCCTAAACCCTAAACCCTAAATCCTAAACCCTAACCCTAAACCTTTGAGTGTCAAGGATGTTTGTTCAAGGAGTACACTCTCCCAAGCTGACATGGAAACCGGCAGAAAGGGCTGACGTAGACCAATATGCGCTGTAATCAAAACTCCTTAAAAGGGGATTATATAGGGAGCCATTAGGGGTTATTAAGGGGCCTACTAGGAGTTTAGACAATGGCTCAAGCCTTTTTGCCGTTCCATGTCTGATGCGGGGAGTGTAACAGAAAGCGTTACCGCTGCTGCCCGAAAGATTGCATGTGTAGGAAGCCAGTGCTGAAATCAAGTGCTGCTTTGAAAAATCTAAATGTCTAGCCCTGAAGGAAAAGTGTAATTGCACACCCAGCCTGAAGCCCGAAACAGTCCTGAACCTCGCAAATGCTACTACTGTTCTAAGCAGGCCAGCCCCAATTGGAGGACCTATAGCCTTGTCTATAGCCTATTTGCTTAGTTCCCTACACCCTATACTTACACCTTAAACCTTAATCCATCCTTTAATCTCTTTAAAGGGTCTCCAAGCGCTGTTTAGCCAGTCCGCTGTCCTGAGAGCGGCCTTAGCCCTAAAAGCTCCCAAATTTCCGTGGTTTGCATCAGGGTTTCGGGTTCGGGGTTTAGGGTTGAGGGCTTAGAGGTAATGGGAGGATGGCCGCACGACGAGTTCTATCTACACACGGCATGTAGGCCCAAATCGAGCAAGAGGATAATTCCAGATGTGCCGGGGAACTCCATTTTGGTTGTCAGGGCTGCACCTTCACTACGCGCTTATAATTCAATTTATTGTTTTTGTCCGCATGTTATTGAAGTTCTAGTATGATCACTAGCAGTGTTATCAATACTAGTGCTCTTAAGCAATATCACTGTTACTAGTGGTGGCTTTTTGCAAAGGCAACCTCCGCTCGGGCCGTGCCTTTCGTGTGGCTGTGCCTGACGTAGCCGCGTGGCCGAGTCAGCTGGGCCTACTTGACTTGGAGGTGTGGGGTACTTCTGACTTACTTATGTGTAGATTGGTTGTTTGATGGGACTAGAGGTACAGTTATAGGTAGGTTAGAAGTCGCCATGGATCAGAAAGTAGGGAGCCATCAAACTTCTCTTTTTGAGGATTCTTCATGAGTTGCTGTCAGAACTGTAGAAAGCAGGAGAAGGCGTGGAAATTGACTCTGAGCATATCGAGTTTTACTTAAAATTTGTTTACAAGGAATTTCTGGTGAAGTCTTTTTGAAGTGGGTGGTTGAAAGCACCAAACGGTTGTGACCTCACTGAACAGACGCCTGATCCTACTGTGCTTTGTGTTACTGAGCTCAGCGACTTAAGAGGCTGAATTGGGCGTGGAGCAGCTTTAGTTTGATGCGCTCAGCCCAGGCCCTTTCGTCCTTATAATCCCTATATAAACCCTATATGATTCCTATAATCCCTATAATCCGTATCGCTTCCATTTTCTGTTTCTCTTCCATTATCCCAATATAACCCCAATATATACTGTGTCTATCATCAACCTTTAAGCCCAAACGCCATGGGAGCTCTCATCTTGGAGACAAGGCAAGGTAATGAGGTGCATTTGTTTGAACCGAGGAAATTGTCCTGTCCGTTAGCCCGGAGAAGCTGCGACAGAAGCTGCAGAGCCGAATTGCGACAGAGAGGTGCCTGAAAGGGCTACGAGCGCTTAGGATGTTATATCGAGGCCTGCAGCATTGCCGTGTTTTGATCTGGCGGTTCTCGTCCCAATCAACTCTTGTGGGATCTGTAGCGCCAATCAATGTTAATCATCCAGACTCACAAACTCGAGGCTGCTGCGCCGAATGTCCCAAGCCGGAAAGCTATCCCATAGTCGGTAAAGTTTTCTTATCGCGTGTTGCTTCTATGCGAATCAATACTGCTCTGATTTTTGCTGCTATCAGCAAGTCCTTGCACCAATAACCTCTGCAAACCATCCAGGGGGCTGGCTAGCGCTCTCAACGTTGTTTCTCTTTTGCTTTTTTGGGCTACTGCAGTGTTCCATATTGTAGAAGCCTGGAAATTGCCAATAGTCTTGCTTTATGACCGTTGTACACATAAACTCTGGAAAGACGCAATCTCCAAAGGTTGTGGGGTAAATGTCGTCCACGCATGACATAATGTGCCCTCTGGCCTTCCAATAGTTCACATTTCTTTAGTATATATGCTGATATGTATGTTGTGGGTCTATGATGAGAGGGAGGGACTTCATGATTGCATCAAATTTGAGCATCTGCAGCTGCGGAACCATCCTAAACCCTAAACCTGCTATCTACTCTGGATGCAATTCAGGCACTGCAGAGTCCCAGTCTTTATCTCATTTCCATGTGACTTACCATTATTGGTGAGTATTCGGTGTTCTATGCCATTTCCGTACCTCCTACAGAACCTCTAACCCCTTTTAAGCGGACCCTTGGTTAATCTTCACAAGCCTCTCCAGGAAAGAAGAACTCTTGAATCTGGTATATGGGTTCTACAGCAGCTACTTCAGGTTACTTTGGGGTTGAACAGGACCCTAGACCCCAGACTCTAGACCCCAAACTCTAAACCGCGAGGGTTGCGGCCACTCCCTAACTCCAAACCCTGAGCCTTAAACTGTTTAGGGCTAAGGGTTTAGTGTTTAAGGGTTTAGGGTTTAAGGGTTTAGGGTTTAGGGTGTAAGGGTTAAGTGTTTAGGGTTTAGGACTTAGGGTTTAGGGTTTAGGGACCTAAAACCTTGAACCCTAAAACCCTCAACCCTAAGCCAAGCAGACAGGAAGATGGACACACGCCAGCTGGAGAAGGCCTCAGCCAGGGGTTGGTGTAAAGGTTCTCGGGTTATAGTGTCCCTTAAATAGGGTTTAGGGTTTAGGGGTTTAGGGTTTAGGGGTTTAGGGTTTAGGGGTTTAGGGATTAGGGTTTAGCGTTATATTGGGAGAATGGAAAAGAAAGTGGAAACTACTATTTAAGGTTTAGGGTTTAGGGTTTAATTAGGGGTCCCCCTTAAGTAGATAGAGTATTGGGTTTTATACGGGTTAATTAGGGATAATGTAAAAGAAAATGAAAACTACTATTTTATAATAGGGTATATATTGGGGTTATAGTCCCCCTTAAGTAGATAGAATATGGCTTTGGGTAAGATCCCCATATGTCCCATATTCAATCTACTCAGAAGGGAATAAGGGGAATATCTCATGGTATAGGGTTACAGGGTCTAGGGTTATAGGGTTATAGGGTTTAGGGTTCAGGGCTTAGGTTTTAGGGTTATAGGGTTTAGGGTTTAGGGTTTATATAGGTACTTAGAGGGGTAGTATAGGGCTATTCCGGGAATACGTTGTTTAGGGATTATATAGGGATTGCCGTAGGACACACTTCCCCGCATCCACTATATACCCGGAATACATGTCAGGTATGTTCGCTTGCACTCCCTTGTTGTTGGGTTGACATGCGCTGTTGTGAGCAATCCTCAGATCCCTCAATACACCGAAGGTATCATTTTTGGTAGTTGAGGCTTTTCCATGCGCGGTTTACTTCTAAAGGGTAGCTATATGCCACAATGTCTCTGGCACCGCCCCAGAAGGTCGTGCAAGAAAGACCTGTACTGTACACCCTGGAATAGTTACCAATCTTATCCCTTCGCAATCCTGCAGAACTTATAGTAGAATGGGCACCAAGAGCCTGTTGTGCGAGTGTAGGTCCCTACATTACCATTTAGAGCATGTAAGCATGTAAGAAAATTGGTGATCCTAGCACACTTCGGGATTCTTTGAGGCAAATGTGCACTTTCACCAACTGCGGCATCCCAAATCTCACTCCCAAACATTAAAACCCGTATAAAGCGAGTATCTGGATACAACCGATGAACCCTCAATGCCTATATACAACCCCTGTGTATCTGTTATGTAAGCTCTGTCCAACCCTTACCTGGCTTCTGTATAAGAGTGATAGAACCTTTTACACACCCCACAATACGCCCTTACATAAGCACCCCTGTCAAAGGGATCCATATTTTGACCAACTGGCAGCAACTGACAGGCAGCCATTCGCATGGTTGCGGAGGCTGCTGGCTTGACGTTGTTTTGGAATTAAGGTCTAGGGTTTTTGGGGTTTTGGGGTTTTGGATTTGGAGGTTGTGGCCTTAAGGGTTTAAGGTTTAAGGTTTCGGGGCTTTTGTGGCTCAGGGTTTGGGTTTAGTTCAGGGTTTCAGGCTTAGGGCTTGAGCTTTATGTTGCATGGTTCCGAGTGGTTTCTGCAGCCGCAAGCCGGCAAACCGCTATTATTGATGCTAAAAATTCTGCATGACCTTAGTATACGACAACATCATACTTCCCAAGATTTGGGGAACTTGAGGTCATGCAGGATTTGTAGTATCCATCAGCGGGTGGGTGGAGCGTCTCAGGCTGATGGATTTGGGGGAATGTAATGCCCTCCCCTTATAACTATTTCCCGCCCCAGCCCCCCTATCCCCCAATCATGAAAATTCTATTTCCGCCAGGTACATAGTGGGGCTGTATTGGGAAGCTTGTTCTGGGGAGGGGGTGAGGGGGAGAGGGTTGGCCTTGGAGTTTAGCACTGAAGACGTTATAGGTTAAATATATATGGTGCGCAATGTGGGATAGACGAGAAACAAATGGAAAAGACAATGGACAACACCATGGAAGCTGAATTTTCAACAGAGGGTCTTACACGGATTGTATTGCTTTTGGTAGCTGCTGAGCCCGATATAATGCTGTTGCCGAATCCTTTTTTCGGAGCCATATTTAGCCCATATGGGATCCATACCTAAGCCCTATATAATCCCATTTGGGCTTTGATCATTGGGTTTCAGTGTGCCAGAACAGCCGTGAAGATTGCGTCTGAAATCAAGGGCAAGGCTTGGAACGCCGAAGTGAATTCCCTTCCCTTAGTAGAAGGAGTGGCTCCCTAGTAACAACTTTGGTTCTAATGGGGATAGGAGTGGTCAGAAGTTCTGTAAGTAGTAGGAGTGGGACTTGTAAGACACGTTCTGTAACTAGGGGGCACCTGCCCTTAATACCAAATCCTGCAGCCCCCTAACAAGAAGTTAGAGAGGAGGATGTAACAAGGGAATGGGAAAGAACATGGAAACTGCTACATTATTTGGCTGTTAGGGTTTAATATGGACCCCCACCTCCCTAATGCGAAGCAATTCCACGCATGAATGCTCGTACTTTATTGGGTGTACTTGTTAATAGGGAAGTGTGGGGGCTTCAGAACCAGGGAGAAGTAAGGTATGTATATTTCTTGTAAGCAGAGGTATACCGGGGTTCTGAAGCTAAGCATTTCTTGCCAGTGAAGCAGAGGGCACACGGTAACATAGCGTGCGCAAGTTGCTGCTAGAGCGAGACAAAGAATGGCCCCTAAACCCTAAACCCTAAACCCTTAAGCGGGTGCAGCTTGTGGTCATTGAAGTTTCCCTAACTCTGAGTAGAAAGCCTTCGACAACCCGACATCTTACTTCAGCAAACTTCAAAACTGCTTGCGCATTATGTTTGCTCCCCTTAACCAGCTGTCGTCATCCATACATTAACCCTAAGACCTGTAGACCCTACGTCCACACACCCGATGCTATTCCTTCCTCTGCAGCCGGAGTCTGAAACTCCTTGCGCTACAGGCCAGAGCTTAAACTCGAAGCCCTGAACTCAAAGCCTTACACAAAGTCTTCCAACCAACGCCCCTAAACTTGATTCGAAACTGTAAGCTTCAAACCGGACTCTATCAACCTCAAACAGCAAACCTGAATCCCTAATTCCAGCCTCCATTCCGTAACGCATCCTAGATAGTAGGCACTAAGCCGTAAAGAACAAACCCCTAGCAAGAAGCGTAAAGCTAGTTTCTAGGATCTTATGCAAACTGTGAGCCCTAAACGCTGAACATAAGACATCAGGTTTCAGTCTACACATTAAACTCTGACCAGACGTTGTAATCTCAGAACCCCCCCGGTTGTCAGCCTAAACATTAAACGCTGACCCCCCCCAACATGGTAAGCCCTAAACCGACAGCCTGAACTTAAACCTCGTGGTGCTCGGTAGAGGTCGGGGGGCTGTGTTCTGGGGATCGTTTTTAGGGGTCCTATAGTGACTACTACAGAGACCCATTCCTGCCTGTTCAGTGAACCCTAAACCCTAAGTCTAGACTCTAGACCTAGGCCTGAGGACCTAAACTCTAAATTAGGGTTCAGGGTTTAGGGTTTAGGGCCTGAACTGCGAACCCTAATCCCTGAAGCCTCGTTTCCTCCACCCTGAAGCCCTCGATTATCCGCATCAACCCAAACCCTAAACCTGTATAACCCTATTTGGCACTTTAAGAGCCCTGCATTGAATTCTCATGAAGGCCCTGGTGGCCTCGTGTGGCTTCAAGTTTCGGCGCTCGGCCTTCCGAGGACGCGTTGGGTCGGGGTTGTCTTCAGGGCAACTTGCAGGATGAGAGTTTAGGATTTATAGTCCCCCTTTAGTAGATAGAATATGGCTATGGGTAAGTTCTAGAAAGATCCCCACATACCCCATATTCTATCTACTTAACGGGGACTCTAGAGTTCAGGGGTTTCGCGGGGATCTGGGTTCAAGGCTTGGGAGTCGAGGACTAAGCACTGAAGCCCACCAGGCCTTAGGGTTTACGGTTCAGAGGTCGAGGAATAAATTTAGATTTGTATAGTGGCTTTACACCAGATCCATCCATGTGTTTTTGTGAAAAACATCTTGCTCAGCTGCTACTCACAGGTTTCTTCACATAGGGACTCATGTAGGATTAGTTGTGCTGTCAGTTTTGTCTAATGGTTTATGTATGAACTTAGCACTTTTGCGCGACTAGGGACCTTCTAAGCAAGATAGGACATCACCAGGTTTTGAGACATGCGCATGGCAGTCTGGAGAGGCTTGGTCAATTTCCAGGGTTTTCTTTGCCATCCTGCTATAGTCACCCTTGAGTAGATAGAATATGGGGTATATGGGGATCTTATTATGATATACGCAAAGCCATATTCTATCTACTTAAGAGGGACTATATATTTACCAACAGGAAAATCCTGCAACCCCTATTTCGATTGTTTACGCTCGTTCATTATGCCCCTTCCCAAAACCCCAAACCTGACAAAACCTTTTGCCTAGTGTCATTGTAATCGCGACTTGGAAAGGAACAGGTTTGGAGCATAAGACCCTAGCCTTCTAACTACATGCCAAGCCCTACATCCTAGAAGCAGAATCCTAAACCTTCAAGGCAAAACGGGACACCCGAAAACATTAATTCCTCAAGCCTGAACCTAAACCCTACGCCCTAAATCCTAGTCCTTAGACCCAAATCCTAAACCCGAAGCCCTACACCCTAAACCTACCCTAAACCTAGCGCGCAACCGTGAACTCGCAGGCGAGGAGCCAATTTTACGCTTCTGGCACCCTCCTCAGGCCTAAACCTAAACCCTAATCCTAAACTCTAATCCTAAACCCTAAGCCCTAAACCCTAATCCAAAACCCTAAACCTAGCACGCAACCATGAACTCGCAGGCGAGGAGCCAAAGCTTACGCTTCTGGCACCCTCCAGCTTTGGCCCTTTCTCGGATGCAATCCCACTGGACATCTCAGTACCTTTCATGGCACTTGGTGTTAGGGTTCAGGATTTAGGGTTCAGGGCTTAGGGTTCAGGGTTCAAGGGTTGGTTTCGGCTTCAGGTTTTGGTGGCCTTGCCTTCTACTGGTTTGAGACTGACAGCTCGGAGGTTATGGGAATCTTGTACAGTTGTGTGTATAGGTAGCTTCTAGGGGTAGGGTTGACGGAAATGGATCAGTCCAGGAATAATTTTTGATTGAGCAATATACCTGAAATCATATTAGGGTTCCTAGTCCCTAAACCCTAAACCCTTAGTATCATGTGGGGTATATCCCTTAGTTCAGGTGCGGTGGGCTCATTGGGATGCCCCCCAAACTCCATTCCTGAGGCTTAAATGTTAATTCGCAAGCGCAAGCCAATAGCTTTAGGGTTGAGGGTTTGATGTAGGGTTTAGGATTTAGGCTTTAGGATTTAGGGTTTAGGGTTTAGGATTTAGGGCTTAGGGTTTTGGATTTAGGGTTAAATCCTAAACCCTAAACCCTTAAGATCCCTGCTATGGTAAGTCAAGCATAGCTTCAGCCCAGAAGCCTCAAGAACTTGCATGTCACAGCCTCTTTTTAGAAGAGCACTAGAACTTGCAGGCCCCTCCCCCCCCCCTTCTGGTTCCATATTCGTTTTGCTTAGGGCCCCTAAGCCTAAACCCTAAACCTCAAACCGCGTGGAAGCTGTCCCGAGGTGAATGCCGAGACTCCTCTGTACAACGCCGCGCCCCTCTTCGGAAGGATGTCTCAGAATCAGGGTTTAGGGTTGAGGATCTAGTGTTTAGTGTTTATTGGGTTTAGGGGTTCTTCTGGACCCTGGTGCTTTTCAAGAGCTCGTGTGACGAATCATGAGGACCCTACCAAGTCCCAAGGGAAGGTTTTGTTTTTTTCATTTTTGGATTTAAGAGATAAGCTGCCATGATTGGCCGGGATTCTTGGACAGTTCTAACACGCAGATTGAACCTCATGGCGGGTCTCTCAGAAGTAGAAGTTTGGGTTTGTAGCAAAGAGTTATATCAGGGCAGCTCAATTGTGAGAAGCTTGTTTGTCCGTTTTTTGTTAAAGGGGAGCATTTTCTTTTCTCTGGAGCTCCCTATGCCCTCAAAGCTAAACCCCAAGTTGCAGAAAACCCCCAAAACACTGAAACCCCTGAACCTTAGGTCCGCTGTTGAAACATGTATTGAAGAATGAGCCCGTTATTTCCTAAGTTTGATAGCCTGGAAAACCTCATAGAACCCGATATAGCCTTAGATAGCCTCATATAGCCCCGTATCGCCGCATATGATCCCGAAACCCTAAACCCTATCAAACCTCTAAACCTGAACCGCTAAACACTAAACCTTAAATAGAATCCTGGATTCCAGGCTTTTGGCAGAATGTGGGCAGCTGGACCCACGAGCGAAGCAGTTGATACTTCTTGCCGCTGATCTCGGCTTACTGATGCTTCAGGGGGAGCGGGGGAGTGAACGTAGGGTTCAGGGATTTAGGGATTTAGAGTCTAGGGTTTAGGCTGTAGGGGTTTAGGGTTCACCTAGGGTTTAATCGATATGGGATTTAGGTTTTAGGGTTTCAGGGGTGTTGGGTTGGGCCCGTGCCAGTAATGCTACAGCAGGGAGATAGATGACCATTAGCGGTTAGGGGATGATCCTAACTTGGTTTTTAGGTCTCCAGGGGTTCTAGATTCTAGGTGCCGAGGGGCCTACGGAAGTTTACACCCTAAACCCTAAACCCGTGGACTCCGGGGGTTCAGGATTTTCGGGTTCAGTGTTTCGGATTTTGATGGTTGTGCGGAGCACCAAGAAACAATGGGTTCAGGTTTTAGGGTCTTGGACCCTGCTTTGTTTTGAAGCTACATATATCTATGGTTCTTATGTGCTCTTTGTGGACATCTTCGTGCTTCCAGGTCTGTATAGTAGGCCCTTCTTGTCCTTGAGTAGTCCCCAGCCCTAGACCCTGTGTCTGAGACCCAAGTTCTTCCATCCGCTCAACTGCGACAAGGTGGTTTCTGGGGTTTATATAGGTATTATTTGGGGATTATACAGGCTTATATGGGGTTATAGAAGGCTTATATCGGGTTGCATAAGGTTTGTATGGGGGTTAATATAGGGTTTATATCGGCCTTACAGCAGTAGACCCCAAGCCACAAACTCTGATCTCTTATCTTAATATTTCAACTAGACCAGCAGCCACTGGGTCCTTTCACGGTTTGAATGTCAATAACCGTAGTAGGAATAATAGTAGTAGTAATACGAAGCATAATAGTAAGGTACACTGCAGCTATTGACTACTGACCTTCCGCTCTGAAAACTAGAGTTTAGGGTAAAAGGTTTACACTTTGATTGTAGAGAAGGTCCGGCGCTGGGCCAAAGACCGCGGAATCTGCCATGCAGCTAAAGGCCGGGTGGAACTTATGAGCCCTTCACATGAAGTGGGAGCTTCAACATTTTTAGTCGGAACCCAAAATCCTGCCTGAAACCGTAAGCGGATCGTGCTATGACAATTTGAGGATCGTCTCCGGACTCTTGAGCGAGTCATGCCTAGAGAGCCCAAAGAGATTGCCGATATATTTGGCAGGTCAGGGGGTTGCTTGGTTTCATGGCCCATCCTCCGACTGCTAATATGGAGCCATTGCTCAGATTAGTCTGGTTCTTATGATCCTGATTACTTTGTGGGTCCGCATGTTATTACTTGCCACTATTTTGGGATCAGTACTTTGTGCAAACACAAGTATAGGAACAACAAGCTCTAAATGCCGAACCGCTTATAGGGAATGGGAAGGGGCGGCTTGGGGTTAAGTAACAAGTTGCCTGCGGCTCAGGGCCGGGGAGACATTGTAGATGTGCAGGTTTGGCCAGAGAATTTGAGGGAATACTTGTAGTGTAGAACCTTGAATAATAGGCGCAAACACTATCACCGAATACTTTTTTCTATACCGTGATATAATGTGCCCCGATGCCTTTCGCGAATTCTTCAGGCTTCCACATTGGCGCTTAGGTTCGGTGACGGACCTTGGTCACTGTAGATTTTTGACCGATAGACCGCTCATGACGCCGCTTCCGCGCAAGATTTTCAGTACCCTATATCCTGCCCTGAGGGACTCCACAGGAAATATGGAGATTATTTGGAGTTGCATA
The DNA here is from genome assembly GCA_905231905.1 of Symbiodinium pilosum. Classification (NCBI taxonomy): domain Eukaryota; class Dinophyceae; order Suessiales; family Symbiodiniaceae; genus Symbiodinium; species Symbiodinium pilosum. The sequence goes on along the minus strand of CAJNIZ010003258.1, from coordinate 94,820 downwards.
CTGTAGTCTTTGCATGTATGTACTCCACAGAGCCATCATGCCTCCAACCTGCTAAGAGGTCGACCTAAGACACATCCTATGCAGCCACTCTATCCGAGTCCAAAAATCCAAGCACTGAATGTGAACAATCGAAATCATAGATCTGAATAAGTCAAATCCAAAAGTGAAACACTCCAAAACCTGGGCGAAACGGTTATATCGCCTTGAACGACGAGATCCTACACATCAAGAACTGTGAACCTAAACCTTAAGCCCGAACTCAGAGACGCCAAGCCCCGAACCTTCAAACCAACCACCCTAAATGGGGGATCCCCAAAATTAGGGGTACCTTTTTTGGGGTTCCCAATAATAAGGACTATCGTATATTAGGGTCTATGTTGGGGTCCCCCTATTTTGGGAAACTACCAAATCCTGAACGCTAAGCCGAAGCGTGCAAGCCCCGAAAACCTAGATACACTCTACCCAAAGAACCCACACGCTACGCCTCAAAAAATCAGCTTGTGTCTCCAACGATGGAGCGGTTGATGGACAAAATCCTGCATGACGCTGTAGTATACCCAAACCATGGATCCACAGTTGATAGTATCATGCCCCTAAGTACCCTGAAGATTTGGAACAATGGCAGTGCAGAATGCTAAGGTCGTGCTGGGTTGTAAATTGCCGCAAGAGTTTATCGCACATTTGGGGTCATGCTTAATTTGTCCATCAACCCCAAACCCGTAAACTCTAAACCCGTAAACCCTAAACCACATCAGAACGGTCCAAGCTGGGGATTCGTGGCTTGTGTTTTGAGGAGGTGGTCAGGATCATGGGTTGGGGGTTGAATTTCTGCGTGATCTGCCCATGCGGTCAGTATGCCTTTCTTTGAGAATATCTGCAGCCTTGAACGGGTGCTTCTCAATAGATGCCTTATTTAGTACCCGACGTAACCTCAGTTTTCATCTTTTCTTTTTCGTTTGATTATCCCTTAATCGTACACAAACCATAACAGCAATCCAGATAGAATCCTTCAGATAGCCCCCTAGCGCCCTTGCAGCAGCTGTTTGGTTCTGGGCTTCCAAGGGCTGCCGGTTGAAATCCAAAGCCGGAGCCCTAAACCCAAATGAGCCATAGTCTACACTCCTTTCAGGGTGCTATGTAAGGGATTAGATAAGGGACTACTATAGGGTTTTTTTAAGGGAGATACTAGGAGTTTAGACTATGGCTCAAATGTTAAATCCTAGCCGGTAAATGCTATCCCCTAAAACCTAAGCCTGGAATCCTGAACCCCAACCCTTAAGCCCGGCCTCATCAGGCTACCTCTCACCCTACCACTGGAGCTTGCTTGTGATCTTCTTCCTTCAGGTGGACCCATGGCATCTTCAGGGTTTAAGCATGTCGGGTTACGGACCGCAGAGTTAGCGGGTAGTTTTTGTGGTTGCTTTTTGGGTGGTGTCTGGGTGTCTGGCTCAGCGGCTTAGGGAATTCAGGGTTTCAGGCTTAGTGGGCTTGACTCAGATTGTTCATTTACGAATTCCTTATGATATACAGAAGAAAATCTTTCTGTGCTTGCGTTTATTTGCATTTTGAGCCTCTGCAATTGCCTTGTCGTCTAGCTTGCAGGATGTTATTTGAAGCGGCACTTGCAGACACAGTGTGCAAGCTCTTTACATGAGGGCTAGCAAGTAGTGGTGACTGCAAGATGGGATGTCCAAAGCCACCGAGCTTACCAGCTGTGCAGACGACCGAACGTCTGCTTCATGGTGCATGATGTCTTCTATCGATGTTAGTAACAATCCCTGACACTATCGACTCCGACTGCATCCGCCTGCCCCAAAACTATTCACACAGCAGAATTCATGTTAGAACACAGTAATGTAGACCCCTGTTTTAATAAACCCCCTCCCCTAAATCGGGATTATGATAGGGAGCCTAAGGGTCCTAAAAGGAGGGGGATTGCTTAATCAAGGGTCTACACCCTAAACCCTAAACCCTGAACCCGATATAGTAGTTTCTATTTTCTTTTCCATTATCCCTATTCTGGGTCTGCATTACTTTGTTTTTTATGTTTAATCAGGGGCCTACAGAAGGCTGGAAGTGCCACCTGTCTCTCATGCCCTAAGCCCTAAACCCTAAACCCTACCCGGCCTGGAACCTCAAGACCCTGCCCAGATCCTAGCGATCTTTTAATAGTAAAGCTCACCCACCCCACCTAATATTAAATATTCAATATATATATATATTATAACATACCACAATGGAGAGTATTCAATATTGGGGCGGCGGTGGGGGGGGTTATATTAGGGAGAGGGGATTGTTGGGGACCTCCAATCGAAAAAGCCCTCGCAGCTAGACCTCATGACCCCTAACTCCAAAGACCTGCGCCGCTGAAACAGGGCTTAAAGCCAGGAAAAAGTCTAAGCCGTAAACTCTAGGCTAGACCGTCCATTCATCCCAAACCCAAAGCCAGAACACCCCATGCCAACGCAGGTGCAGAAAAAGCCAGACGAGACCTCGGCCTCATCCTCAAAGCATGGGTTAGGGATTTCGGTGTGGGGTCTTATTGGGGTTTGAGGGGTTTTGGAAAGCAAAGGTTAGGGGTAAAGTGGTCTCGGGGACGTTGCGCTTTGTTGTTGTTCCCTCAAAGCCGCTGGAACATGAGAATCGCCACTGAACATGTGTTTGGCCTCCGCTGCCAGCCTCAGTGGCTCAGAGTTTTAACAGAAGACCTATAGAACAACTTGGGCAGGTTTCCAGCCAAACCCTAAACCCTAGAACCTAAACCCTACACCCTAAACCCCAAACTTTAAAACCTAAACTCTAAACCCTAAACCCTCAACCTTCAACCCTAAACCCTAAATTGTGGGCTTCGGCTCTAGGACTTTTAGGGTTTAGAGTTCAGGGTCTTAGGGTGTAGAGTTTTCGCGTGCAGGGTTTGTGAACCTCTGAGTCAGAAGCTTTGCCCACATGAACGAAGCAGGGATCCCATGTAAGCCCGAAAAAGACGACAGTCTACTGATGGCCCCCATGGGGTTCCATAGCAGTTTAGCTTACTGGTGGTCCCCACAAAATATAGTCCCCTTTTCCCTATGAACCCTAAATCCTAAACCTTATAGAATCTATTCCCTTATTCCCTTCTACCCCCAGCAGTAATTTACCGGAGTTACCAATGAAACAGGTATCCGCCGACCTTCTTCCCCGAACCCCTCTTAGCGGCAGAGTCCTCTTACAATAGATGTCCTGTACGCTTTTCATGGGTTTAAGGGTTGAGGATTAGGGCATTTTTCATAGGTGTACAGTGTCTCGAGGCGTGATTGTGCTTTCAGAAAGTCCGTTACACTCTTTTCCGTTTATCCGGAATCCTGTCTCAGCAGCCCCACATCCAAACCTGGAGACTTCAGGTGTTACCTCCTTTGCAGCACTACAGGGCCTTCTGCGACCTGACATCATCGCTTGGACCCCGGTGGGGAAGGTCCCTACATCACCCCAAAAAGGGCAGTACAAAGATCCACCCTCAAAGAGGAGCTGCAAAGAATATCGTTCTTCAAAAATGGAATAGCTCCTGAACCAAAACTGACGAGACTTCCTGGTTCGGGTACCGTCTTTGGCGAAGATATGTTGGTTGGGTTTCCCATGCGTTGAATGTCTGGGCTCGAAAGTTTCCCTGTTTCGTGAGGTGACGGTAAACCTTAAAACCAATCCCTAAACCCTAAACCCCAAACCTAAAGAACGCTTCACAACAGCTTTTTCTTGAAAACTGGGAGAACATCCGTGGTACCCCCTCCTGCAAGCCCAACCCTCATGGCTAAGTGTTTAATGCCTTGAACCCCTGAACAATGGAACCTTGAATCCCTAAATACATCAGACTTACTGGTGCTTACTCCTTTGACGTTTAGGGTTCGTGGTTGGGGTTTAGGGTTTGGGGTTTAGGGTTTGGCGTCCCCGATATAGACACCAACATCTCATCATCCGCATTAAGGGGTCTTCCAACAAAGACCCTTAGTTCGGGGCAAGCTTGCACCCTCAAACCCTGATCCCGAAAGCCTACGGAACCCGTATGCCATATGGCCATATGGTAGTTAGTTTCCATAAATAGAGGGATCCCTTTTTAGAGCCCAACAAATTTTCAGCCTTATGCTAGGGTCCGCAAGAAACTGATTTCCAATTGAAGGAAGTCGCATACACATTCCCGGCAAGCCTTACATAATCCTGTATAAAAAACTAGGCCTAAACACTCAACCCTATAATTTCCTATCACACCTTACAAAGCCCCATATCTATGTATCTGTGTATCTATCTATGTATCTATGTATATATACAATATACTTATATATATATGGTCACCCCCTTACTTGGCTGCGAACATCGTGTTTTGTGAGGATCCGCCCACTTGCATATATGAGAGTCTGACACCTATATGTCACTGAACCAATGCTATCATCTGCCACACCTTTCCCCATCTTCGGTGATGAGTAGGAGGGAGATGAGCATACTGTGGATGGAGGAAATCT
>CAJNIZ010003258.1:41126-79766 GCA_905231905.1 Symbiodinium pilosum | reverse complement strand
CCCGGCACTGTCGTAAAACCCCAAAGTTATTGAATGAACCCTGATCCGAAAGACCCCTGGTCTAATGCTAGGAGCCCTGCCCCTGAAATACCTATGGCCTCCTGGCCCCCGTAGACTGAAGAAACCCAGTTCCCTTTTGGCTCAGCATTGACCTCATCCCACCCTCCTCTGGTGCTTTGAGGAACGCGCGAGGGTACAGAAGGATTCGAGTGAACACCCCGGTCTGCAGAATGCTGATTCACAATCATCATCATCATCATCATCATCATCGTTTTCATCATCATCATCATCATCACCACCAACAGCAAGCCATCCCTACGGAGTTCCGCTTGAGACCTATGTGGAACCCCCTGCATGTGTCCCAATGCACCCTTTCTTCTGCATAGCTGTTTTATCCATGCAAGAATCCCCATCCTTGGAAACCTTCATTTGCATGTATACATACACACAAACATGAAACATGACATCTCTGCATGGGCGCCTGATGGATCTGGTAGCTTCCTAAGCTGAACTGAACGTCGTCTCACAGTCTCACAATTGGGCCCCCATATGGATTCTCAAGAATGGGGCAATACAGAAGCATTTCAAATTTTGTACCATTATTCAGTCTCCAAGCGGGCGTGGGGTCATGAACGGTGTGGATGGTCGCAAAAGGAGTGTGACGCCTGCTTGCGCAGAAATGCCACGTAACACAAACCTTGAGGACCTTACAACAAATTATGCCGAACACGTCTACTTGGTCTTCTTGGGATTTGCAGGTGTTGTGGAATCTTCCTGTTCCCGATTTTTGACCCTTGGGCCGCACTTGTGGAAACTTGCGCGAGCTCGCGCGCAATCCCTCTGAAATCCTTTTCGTTGGGCAACATGTAAACGACCACCGAGGAAAATGTTTTTTGCTGCTACCAACACGCAGCTGCCTTTACATGCATCACCAAGCAGACCTCAAGCCGCCACAAACATTTCACAAAGAGGGTCAGCATTAGTGACAAATCCATCTGCATGCTTGGGCGTCACTTGCGCAAAATTTGCTGCCCACTATGTCGCACGTTGACAGGTCATGTTCGTCGCTGTCAGGATATGGCACTAGTCTTTCAAATTCGCCTGCCCCAGCAAACGCCCTCCTTTGCTCTCGCCTGAAGGGGTCAGTCATGAATACGCCTTCTGCGATAAGTTATCAGTCGCGACAACTGCTCGTACGGTTGTCCGGCAAGGATGATATGTAATTACCATGCTACCCGCCTTTGGACGGATATGGATGCTGTCGCACATGGATTCGCGTTTGCTTCTGAATGTGGCGCGCCCCTGACCCGATTTCCCCGTCGTATCCAGAGCACACCATCTGGAAACTACTCTTGAGCAATCAGCCTCCGCCATTCCTCATGCGCCATAGCAAGTTTGTTGGACGAATTCATGACACCCGACAAGTCCTCCAATCTGCTTGGGGAATTCTTCTAAGTAATGCCAGAAGTACACAACCCAATCGAGGTGCGCTTGAACTAGTAAGGGTCAGGGTATAAAGACAAAACTGAATTTCTGATTGTACTTCAGTGTTGCACACTTCTGCGCAAATTAAGGTGACTTTCCAGTGGGCGCTTCGCTTGCAGCACGAATCTGCATTCAGCTTGACATCCAACAGCATTTGTTGCGGGCGAATTTATCAAACGCCAGGCGGCTAGGCTACTATTGGTCATCATGGGAATGCCGGAGACTATTTTCAAAATTCAGGGGCACGAAAAGCCAAGGAGCATCCGTCGGCGAGCTCAGGGACTCTTCAGCACACGACACCTTTGGTTGCGAAACTTGATCGGAACTGCTGCTACTTGTGTATGTGATCACTGGTCATGGCTGCTCGTGGACTCAAGGGTCATGCTGGGAGCATCACATCCGCTGTGGATTGCAAGCTCGGCCTCAAACATGCACAGAGCCAAGACAGACTGCAACACCGCACTGGTCAAAGAGCCTGGGAGGCAAGTCTTCGGCCAGGTGAATGCAGGAAGACTTCATCAGCTCTGCCTTGCCTTCGTTGCATGTGCGTGCTGCGCACGCAACTGCCCAGAGAAGACTGCAACTCAGAATGTCCCTGTCACTCTTGCTGCTAAAGACTTAAAGAAAGTCTCCCGGGGCGTGGCCGTGCTAGCAGGCAGCAGATCAGTTTGGGTCAGGCGCAGACTGCAGAGTTGCGGCCGAAGGTCGTTCCTGTGCCTGCCGCTCGAGACGCACGCTGGGTCTGCCTTAAGGTGCAGCGGCGGTCGCATCCTCACCAACCCTTCGCATGTCCGCGTGACTAGTGACTAATGTTCCTCCAAAGAGCGAGGCCCGTTGAAGAGTCGATTGAAAACAGCGGGCCTGAGAAAAATCATTCCATCAGTTCCATCACTTGCCGTGAGTATCTTGAGAGTTGGTAGGCCCATTGCTGCAGTTGTCAAGCATCCTGAACTGTACTGAGGACAGCTCACATGATCTTCGCTGATCCTGCTGATTGTGGTCAGGCATTTCTGCAATGCTCCATCGCCTGCCCACAAAGTTAGGAGAGAAGTGAGCAACTTTGCGAGGGCAAGGGGTTGGTCTACAATGTCTTCACTCGTCGGAAAAGCTCACACAAACAATGCCAAACGATGCCAAATGCATCATTAACACCAAGATACAGCAAGAACAGTGCGGCACAGGAGAGAGTCAGTTGGCATGGACGTGGTGCTTCTTACAGCAACCTTACAGGGACATGCTCCAAACACATTGCCTTGCAACGCAGGCGACGTCTGCATCAAGGATGTTGCCTGCCGGTTGCACATGGGGTCGTTGACAAAACGGTCTGAGCCAGCAGCACTTGCCTGAGTCAAGCGAGTTGAAAGAGATAGCAGAGCTTCCCGCAGCTCGCTGTTCTCTGCGGCCAGGCCTTGCATTTTCTGACCGGCTTCGGCCAGGAGGTCAATGGTGGCCAGTGTCACACCTCGCATCTGCCTGGCTCCGGCTCCTCCGGCTCCTCCGGCTCCTCCGGCTCCTCCGGCTCCGCTGGCTCCTCCGGCTCCTCCGGCTCCTCCGGCTCCGCTGGCTCCGCTGGCTCCGCTGGAAGACTTCCCATCCTCGGTGGCTTTTGGTTCGTCACCCAGGGCGGACTTGAGGCGCTCAGTGGAAAGCTCCAGCATCCGCTTTTCCAGGTCCTGTTTGCGGCGCTGGGAAGAGAAGCTTTTGTGCTGAAGCTGCTGCAGATTTTCCAATTCCATGGGCGTAGCCTCGCCAGCTTGCACGTTCTGCAAGGCAGTCCGAACTGCCGCTGAAGCTGCGTCTGCTTCTGCAGACGCATCTCTCAGCTCAGCTTCGAGATCTGGGCATGACACTTGGACCTCGCCGTCATCCCCAGGATCCGTTTTCATGAGCTGTGTACGGACTTCTTGGACAAAGCTTGCTAGCTGCTGTGCTTCTCCTGCAGTATTATCGGCATCCATCAGGAGGAGCCCTTGGCTTTGCTTTGCCAGTTGGCGCCGCAACTGTGCATTTTGCCGGGTTAATTCTTCGACTTTTGCCATCTCTGCGTCTCTCTTGGCCCAGGCTTCGAGGAGTTGCTCATGTGCCTCATCCAAGAGTGAAATGCCCGCCTCACGCGGAGAATTCTGAAGCTCTGGTACCAACTCACCCGTCAGAGGATCCTCCTCGAGGAAGGCAAGGCTCTTCACACTCATTGGTGGTGAAGTCGTCTTTGGTGGTGAAGTCGTCTTTCGGGAATCTGCTATGCGAACTCTTCGCACTGCCTGCTGGGACAAGCTTCAAGCTCAAGAGCGCACGAGACTGAACTTGAAGCGGCCTTCTTGAGACTTTCACAGGTCTCGTTCAAGCTGGCGAGCCGAGCCTGTACGATTACACTCATCACAAAAGCATTGCAAGGCATTACTACTGCAGTTCCTGTTGCAGCCGGAGCCTTCAGGTCACGCTCCTTTGCCAGCAGCTCCTGGAAATGCTGCTGTGCTTCCTCAGCTTCTCGTTTCGCTGTGCCTCAATCATGGCAGTTGCATAAAAGGACTGTGCTGACAATGGGAAGCTGGGCAGCAGGTTGGACTCGAAAATAAAGTACAACGATGACGATGGCAACTGCCTGTGTTATTCCTAGCAACTCTTGCGCACTGCATATGCAGCCATTGCAGCACCTTAAGGCGAGTTGGTGGGGAGGTGGAATGCATTCCATTGCCAATCTTGGCAGCGGTCGAGCATGATGTCTGAAATTTCATGGTACATCATGGTACCAAGTGAAGCCAGGCGACTGAGGGACGACCTGAGCAGAAAACTCGACCCTGATGTCTGTGCAAAGCAGAACACCCTCTTGCGAAAAGAGAGCTTTGTTCGCAAGGCTGTGCGAGTCCAAGAGGCTGTAGAAGGGCTTGCTCCTGCTCGAAATGCTCCAGGCAACCCTTGAGCTCGGAGCACCTTACAAGCTGTGACAAGGATGCCTTGGTTAGTTTCCATAAATCCCCATGTATCCCTATGATAGTATGGATCCTTGAGTTTAGTGCCACGGCACTCCAGGCGGCTCGCCTCCAGCGAGCTCTCAGCCGACCGACGTTCCTGGCCCAGGCCCCGCATTTAATCCAAGATTAGCCATCCAAGAACTGCAAACCTTGTCAGGCGTGACCACTGCGTTTTTACCTAAACCAGTTATTCTAGGACCAGTGATCGTTAAAAACAACTGCTGTCCTTCGCTTCTGCGCGGATCTCCTGCTTCAGCTGCATGGCACTGCTCCGCAGGTCTGCCACCTTTGTGTGCTGAGTAGCGCAAGCTTTCGATAGTTCTTGCCATTTCAGTGTTGCCACCGCATTGTGGCTGCAGGTGCTTACACATGCTTACACGTCTTTTTTCCTCTACTGGACAGCCACACGATGACAAAAAAAAAAAAAGGATCCAGCCTTCTCCTCCAGATCCGCCATCACTTGCAGATGCACAGCCTGCTTCGAAACCTTGGGTGTCGTCGCCTGCTCCTCACACATGAGTTGATAAACAATAGCTCTTGGTTTTACGAGGGGTAGTGTCATTTCCCTTCACCATCCAGGGCCGCCAGTAGCAATGTTCATTTAGTGGTTGAACATGGCTGTGAACTCATTTCTGCTTATCAAGCACTTTAACGAAAGCAGGATATAATCTTGCTCTATATTGGGGATGAGAGTATCTTTGACAATCCTAAGCAAGTGATTCCTCATAGCTGGCAGGTCCTCCTGGAGCTGCGTCACGTTTTGGCGAAGCTCGGCGATCTCGTGGCCTTTCCTCACCAGGGCCTGTCTCATCTCCTGGATCTCCTGGTTGTCGCTCAACTCCTTGAGCTTCTCAAACTGCCCAAGGTCCACACATCCCGCAACGCGAGGATTGCTTTCCAGGATCATTGTCAGCTTCTCCTTCACCGCCAGCAGCATAAACTCCGTCTCTTTTGCAGTCAGCGCTTTGGCAGGATCGAAGAAATACACAACCTGCAAGAGGACACCTTCTACCATTTGTATCAATCATGGGCTACCGAATATGAGCTGTAGTCTAAACTCCTAATTTCCCCCTTCCCCTTTGTGGTGCTTAGACTATAGCTCATACATCCTTGAGGGCCCTGCATCAGATCCGCGCCCCTGTATCTGCCAATCGGAGCAGTCCATGTCCCCGCCTCAAATTCGAACGTGTAAAACATGACTGGCAATAGAGCAACGTTGTTCCCCAAGCTGCGACCTGAACATTCACAGCACCAATAAGGATCATGCGCACACGAGATTGGTCTCGAAGCATGGATACCTCTTGCAGGTAGTCCTTTTGCAGGGCATTCAACGCTTCAGCTGACAGCATCCACAACAGAAAGGCCTGGCGAATGGTGGCAAACTGTTGTTGCAACCTTGGACTGTAGACTTTAGCTTGAAAGTGCTGAATATGGGATGATGAAGGCAAGCAGTATGTTAGACCAGCGACTCCTCATAGTGATGTCGCAGCCATTTGAGCTCTTGATCCTGTGCACGCTAGCAGGACTGTGGCAAGCCTTCAGCATGCAACGCAGCGATGCTCACCATTGCTCCGTCTAGGTCCAGGAGTGTCCTGCTTTTGAATATAGTGATGCCAGCAAATGCGCAGTGCCGTCCACTTCGACTGATGAACAGCCTGCCAATTCTGGAAGCAACGTTGCGGGCATGCGCTGCACATGCCACAAGTTAGCTGGTATGAAGTTTGTCGCGTTTGCAATGATCAGATGTGTGCGTGCAGGTATCAAGTCTCAGCGCTGCAGATGATGACAGCACTGACAGCCCCTAAGTTTGGTAAAGCCGACACACTGCCAAATGCGTGCCTTGACTGCCAGTCGCATGAGGATGTCCTTCTTGCGCGCCGCCGACATGGGCCTTGGCAGGCGTCGGCAAGTTTGCTCCGGATAAAGCTGCATCAAAAGAGCCCAAGAGATTTGCTCTGATGACTTCCAGGCTTGGCCCCTGGCTCGACCTCGCCGCCAAAACGACTTTCGGCAACTTTCTGTGGCAGAACTCCTGCACAAGTAGTCGCTGTCTTTTAAGCTGGGACTTCTCGTTTACGTCATAGCTTGAAACCTCAACCAACTGCTGCAAAGCCACCAAGCTCATCGAAGAAGCCATGTGTGCCATTCAGCTCATGCTGAAAGTGCTGCAACCTGGGATATCACTTGAATGCTTGGCCGCCAAATCTCTGTATCACACCGGATCCAAAAACAGCAACATCCGTAAACATGATATGGCGACCATGCTGGCGCAAGCATGCAAAGATTGCCAAGCAGCAGCTCTGTGGTTTTCTGCATGAGGAAGGGGCTGGTAAGCACACCTCCCAAGACAGCCTGACAACATCCACAGTCAAGTCCACATTGGCTGGGAATGCGTACTGTGCTTGCAGTAGCTGCCTACGCTCAGCGAGCAAGGAGGCAACTTGGGTGATGGGCCTCTTCTTCGTGGCACGGTCCAGTGGTAGGGCAATAACCTCTCCTGAGGCGACATCTCAGTTTGAGCCCATGACGAGCATCCTTTGTCAGTGGCTATAATCCCAATATAACCCCAATATAATCCCAATATAACCCCAATATAACCCCAATATAATCCCAATATAATCCCAATAACAAGAGAAGCAGACTCCTGGTAAGGTAGGATGTCTTGACGCCCGGCTTTTCCGTGAACCATCGCACGGCAAGGAGTTTCTGGACCTTCGCCTGGAGATTCCAAATTTTGGGAAACCCTAATCCTCTATATAATCTCAGTTTCCATTTCATTTTCCATTTTCTTTTCCATTTGATTCTCCATTATTGGGGTAATTGGGGACCCTAAACCCTAAACCTTTAAACTCTTAAACCCTAAACCCCTAAACCCTTAAAACCTTAAACCCTAAACCCTAAACCCCTAAACCTCACATCTTCTCTTCCATGGGCCTTTCTGCACTTGGGCTGCCCTGGCTGGGTCATGTGCAAGACCCCAATATAGACCCTTCAGAAACTATCATCCTTATTTTGCGGGCCCACACCTAAAACCCTACACCCTAAACCTAAAATCCTCATGTGAACCTCATAGGAGCGAACCTCAGGCTTGCTACTTGTAGCATCCATGAGCTTCGACTCCCAGGGATGTGGGCAGTTCCCCCAAACAAGGGTTTAGGGTTTAGGGTAGTTCCCAAGATTAGGGTCCCAATTTGGTACCCCTAAATATTAGGTCCGTAATGTAATCTATACTCAAACGGGGCCCATAGTTTAGAGAAGAAACTGTTTCTTTGTTTGTGCTTATTAGAGACTCGAATAAGCAGATAACAGTATATAATTTAAAGTTTCCAGGGCAGATAGTTAGCGGATGTATGCCGCGGAGGCAGTCCTCTGTATCCGGGCATAGGTATTCGGTGGACGCATACCCCTTCCGGCAGCAAAATCGAAGGTTCTTGGGAGCGTGAAATGGTGCTGGCTATTGGGTTTACAATACTCCAAAGCTTCGTACAGGTCCACTTTTGGGAAGGTGCACATGCAATTATCTGGGCTTATCTAGGGATTATAGGTTATGTATTGGGATTATTTAGGGATAATGGAAAAGAAATTGTAAACTACTATAATGGGTTATAGCTAGTACATGCATATTGCCCTGCCCTCCAATTGCCCCAAGCGTCCTGAACGCTGACACCTGCATTCCACCATCAGATGTGTTGCATACGCGAAAATATGCTGTCCGCCTTCACAGACATCCAAGTGGTTCAAATTTAGGGTTCAGGGTTTAGGGTTGAATGAGGCTCTTTGGGCTTCCATGCCATGGTTGCTTTGTTGAGAAGCCGTTTGCTACTTAAAGCTTCAGCTTCCCGGGGAACAGTAGGGAATACGAGAATGTGAGTCCTTACATGTATAATATAATCCCTATATAATATATTCCCTTCTTCCCTACTAACCCCCAGTAAGACTAGTGTCTAGTCTTGATCTAATCAGACTTGCGCATTCGATACAAGGAACGTGTCAGAAACGCATATCACCCGCATGCACAACCAGCTGCTTGGCGTTTTCAGTTTACCCGTCAAATCGCAGGATTTGCGTCGGGAATCTTAGGTGGTGCAAGGGTTTAGTCGTATATCATATTAGATGTATACAGAGTATGGGGCAGAATCATGGTTACGGCGCCCGTACGGGCCCGTGTGTTTAAGCACATTCCTATGTATGAGATCTGAGGTCAATGCGTGCGAAACTATGGAAAACCGCCCATTTGCACGAAAAGGGTTGTAATTTCAGGAAGCAAAAACACCGTAAGGTACCCCTCCGACGTCTGATTTTGAGCATTTTTCCATGGTTTCGAGAGCCTTCGGCGAACACGGCGTTTTCGTTCACGCAGCTTTTGCAAGCTGTCCAAGCTTGCTGAGGAACTTATTAGTGCCTGTTTCCTTGAGCCACAAGCTTTGCCACACGTAGTCAAGCACCTGTGGCTGAAACCTTGTGCTGTCGCCGCAGAGCGTTTTACTGGCCGTATGTTTGAGCTCGCAACTTTTGAGACCCTGCACTGTCGCAGCTCATCACAAACAGACGGCTCGACCATGGCAGGAAGACACCACAAACAAGACCTTTTGTCAGGCAAAACTGCTGCGTGAGAAGCGGTCCTCACGGCGGAATTCCCCCCCCCTACCCCCCTCCCCACCTTCCCCCACCCCTGCATCGTATACAACAGGAAGCAGCAAAAATATGCAGAAACGCACGGGCCCGTGGAGGCGCCGTCACCAGAAACATGCCTTATGATTCCCATTAATCTGCGAAGTTGTCCAGAGCTTGTTCTTTGACGTCGGTTTGCATGCCACCACGTTGTCGGTGATGGTAGATAACATCCGCAGTGAAGCGCTGAATGCCCAAAACCCAAACATCATGTCGAAACCGAAAGAATAACAAGTATTCTGGTTTTAGTTTCCTCGTATGATTATGAGGCAGGATACCCTAAATAAACCCCAATGTGATGTCAGTATCCATGTATTCAGGCCCATACAGTACATAATCCTACAAAACCCTATAAACGCCGAGTTTATACTTCATTTTCAGCTTTCTTTTCAATGTGCTTCTTCATTCCTTATTGTTCTTTACGTCCTTACACTACAACATATTGTGAACGACGCCATCGCGGAGTGGTATGCTATCTCCGCGAAAACCACCCAAAAAACATCACGAACCGATTCCCCAAACACGCACTTCAATGAATCCTCATCAGTCAAGTCTTACTTGATCCATTTTGGGGTAAAATCGTTAAATCCTAAGCCGGCCCCAAACCCTGAACGCTAACCCCAATGCCAAAACCCGAAACAGGTGGCTTTGCACTAAAGCGCCTACCTGAGGTACAAGAATGGCTCCTGGCCATACACCGGCACCTCCATCTAAAGTTCTTAGAAAGGGAATTCTGAGGGTTCAGGAAAACTCAGTGCAGCATACCCTCAACCCTCAACCCTGAACTCTAAACCCCAAGTCGTAAGGAAGCCGGAGAACCTTACCACTTCTCATTTTGACGTGATTGCTCGGGTTGAGGGTTGACATGAGCTATAGTCTAAACTCCTTAGATGGGGTTATATAGGGGATCATATAGAGGTTATCAAGGGGATGCTAGGAGTTTAGACTATAGCTCACATGTGGCGCCCAATTTTTCGTGCAAACGAACGCAGTGTTGCTTGCTGAAGGGTGTAAAGGTATGCAGATTTGTGTTAGTAGGGTCTAGGAATTCTGGCATGAAGAAAAAGTTATGTGCCACAGGCACAGAAATGACCAGAGTCATGGTAGCGATATGCATCAACGCTTTCCTTTGTTGAGTTGCTGTTAAGGAACTTGAACCAGGATATCTTCTAAACGGTCCCTCCTATTGTTTACCATCTTGTTTACAATATCTCCATATTCTGATAAGTTGATGAAAGTTTCTTAACAGCAACCCACTTTGGGAAGCTGCCCTCCGAGCTCATGCGCGGTGCTTGTCTATAAGCCTGTCTGGTCAGTGCTTCAGGACACGTACCCTTAGTCCAAAACCCAAAATCCTAAAACCCCAACCCCCCCAAACCCTAAACAAGTTCAAGGCCACAAAGTCAACCATTTAATTTAGCCTCCATGCAATGCATGGGTGGGAGCCAGATATTCCAGCTCCAGAGTCTACCGTCTTCGGCGTTCTTCTTGAACTTTATGTTAACTGTTATGTACGCCGGAACACAATGCAGATCAAAAATGATCATTCCGAATAGTGCCTCAAACCTAGACCCTAAACTCTAAACCAAAAAAGTCTTACTTATAAGAAGACTCGGCCCACCACAATCGACCTACACACAACTCCGAGCAACCTCGAAACTGTGAGCCGTGAAGCTCTCCAGCCTGCGCTTGAGAGACCCATGCCAGTGCAGGGCCTAGGATTAAGGATTTAGGGCTTGGGGTCTAGGATTTGGGCTTTAGGTTTAGGATTTGGGGTTCAGGGTTTAGGATTTAGGGTCTTGGGTTTAGGGTCTAGGATGTTGGCTTTAGCCTGACTGGGGATACTATGGTCGCCAAGATAGAGTAAGGTCATATCCTCCTCTTGGTCGCAGTATTTACAGTGAAGAAGAAGAAAATCTTACTTGGTTCAGCCAGCAAAGCAAATGATGCTCATATGCCCCGCATCTAGACCTTGGGGTTTATGTTTTAGGGTTTTTGAAGTTTGGGCTTCGTTTGCAGAGCTTGGGTTTTAGGTCTCACTCTGAGCTAGGTAGTTGAAGGCTTATGCCCGGAATTTTAGCTTCTCAAGGCCCCGCTCCTGCGTCTTCTTCCACATGCTTCGACCCTGCAGATTGCCGGAGATTGTGGGTTCCCTGTACCGGCAAATCCAGCATGGCATCCACGGCTTGATGGAACGGAAGAATCTCTAGGGCTCTAAACCCCCAAACCCTAAACTCTGAAAAGAACCGGAACTCAGACCTTCCGATTTTGAGCCAGGCCTGGTTTTCGACAAGCAGTTGTGGTCAGCGGATGAGTTGCGCAAGCAGCATCCGGACTTGAAATGTTTATTCTGAGGGCTTCAAAAGGCTGCCACACATGAGCCATAATCTAAACTGAGGGGGGGTTATATAATTCTTTATATGTCTTACAAAGGGGAATGCTAGGAGTTTTTACCGTAGCTCAAGTTAAGTCTGTGTGTTTACCGAGATCTTCCTGGAAGGACGTTTACCTGTTATGGACCATAAGTCTATGTAGTAAATCCTGCCCAGAAAGAATCCCGACCTTGAAGCCCGGGTTGTTTAGGGTTTAGGATTTCGGGTTTAGGATTTAGGGTTTAGGATTTAGGGTTTAGGGTTCAGGGTTTAGGGTTTAGGGTTTAGGGTGCAGAATTTGAGCCAACTACCCTGAAACCTAAACTTACCTCTGGTTAGCGGGGAATGAAGGAATGGAAAAGAACATGGAAATTACTATGATGGGTTGCATAGGGAATATTGTAAGGATCCATTCCTTCATTCCTAGCAAACCAAAGGTATCCTCTATATACCCCCAGTTCCCACAGTGGTAGTCATGGAGGGGAAGTGGACAGCGGGTGTGAGTTCCGACCGACACACCATTTTATTTTCCATTTGATTCTCCATTATTAGAGGGGTAATACCCTTATATTCCTAGCTAAACCTTCGGCCTCAAACCCTGATAGTGAAGCTTAAGCCTTAAACCCTGATCCCTAAACCCAAAGCCAGAAATCCTGATCCTTAAACCTTAAATCTTAAACCCTGACACCGAAACCCTCAAGTGTTTAACTTGAAGCCAAACATCCGTGAAGCAGAAGTTTGGCAGCCTAACAATCCGTTAGCACAAAGGTCCTTTCATGTGGGCTAGTTCTCTAGGCTCCTGGAAGGAGGATGATATAGGGGACAATATAGGGGACTATTATAGGGGTCATAAAGGGGGAAATTAGGAGTTTAGACTATAACTCATGCGGGCTGCTATGTCCCCCCTGGACACAAGCCCCCGCACAAATTGAGTCTCAGGGGATAGCAAGGGCTTGTTTGGCCTTACTATACTAGTTTGGAAGAAGAATATGGTGCAACCCTAAACCCTTAACCCTAAACCCTTAACCCTAAACCCTTAACCCTAAACTCTGAACCCTAAACCCTAAACCCTAAACCCAACCACCAAAGACTTCATCTGAATCTAAACGCTGCATTGGACTTCAGCTTCACGGATTTGCTGACGGTAGTTTCAGGTGGGGAGTTCCAGAGAGGGAACATTACAGGAGCCGAACATGTTCTAGACATAGCCAGCCTCTATCCTCATGTGCCCCGTAGTTGTCCCTTGTTTGGGTTGCTGTTAAGGAACTGAAATTAGGTTACCATAATGGGTACACATAGTGATTTAAAATTGTCTCCCAATATAGCAATAAAATTATGTTTCTTAACAACACATATGGTAGTTAAAATAGTCTTTCCCCAATGTAGTCACTTAAAATAAGTTCCCTAACAACAACCCAGTTGTATGACTCCACTCGGCTGAAGCTCCCTGCCTGAAAGAGTCTTCAGATCTGCTTCAAGGCCACGCAGCACAAGACTTGTGGCCGTGAGTTGCGGGTTTCTCAAAACAACCACCGAGCAGAATCCATCCGAGTGAAGCATGCAAGGATTTTTATAGTCATAGGGGATATATAGAATTTTCTACGGATATATGGGGATATATAGGCTTTAGGGTTTCCCAAACTTCGGGGTACCTTTCATGGGGCGTATCAACTCCCTGCCTATCCTTGGGATCCCGACAAGCCATCATGGTTCTGAGAAACGCCCATCGGAGAGCAAGAAAGGCAAAAAGCTGTGCGCGCCGGCTGCTCGAGCTTTGAGAGTTTCTCACAATACCCGAACCCCACAATGCCTTTTCTTTTGCAATCCTTTGGATTCAGGAATACAGTACTCTTTCGGGAACCCTTTAATAGTTGAACAGCACTTCAGGTCAAATATGTAGGGTCTGCAGGCTGCTTCTGAATCAGAGCTCCTGTTCGGGGGGGGGGGGTTAGGGGGTTTACGGTTTAGGGTTTGGGGTTTAGGGTGTAGGGTTTAGGGTGTTTAGGGTTTAGGGTTTGGGGTGGTTTAGGGTTTAGGGTTTAGGACATGTTGATGTACATGTGTGCAATTCTTTCGGCAGAATTGCAGTGTGGGGCTGGGAAAATCTTTGGGCATGGTCACCGAAGCCACTTGCACTGGATCGCATCACGTGTATTCGAAGTCCAGGCAGAGTTGGCTGGAATTGTCGCCTCCGACAAGGGTTCGGGACAAGAAAGGGGAAAGCCTGAACCCTGAGCCCCAAAACCTAGCCATAATCTGAACTCCGCAAAGGGGGTAATATATAGGGGACTATCAGGGGTATATTAAGGGGGATACTAGGAATCTAGACTATGGCTCATGTAATTGTAGGTAAGCTTGAAGTGACCTCCTAAGCCCAAGGCTACCCTACACCTTGGCACCCGAAGCTCCGCACAGGTGATGCGAGGTACCTTAGTATGCTCAGGCTATGAAGGGCTTCAAGAACCCTGCGTCTTCAGGTTGACAAGAGATTGTTGCCATATGGTAGTTTCCCAAAATAGTGATACCCCAATACAGACCCCAAAGTACTATAATCCTTATTATCGGGACTTTGAATAAGGTACCCCTAATTTTGGGAAACCCTAACCCTACACCCTAAACCCTAAACCCTAAACCCTAAGCCCTAGACCATATAGGGGTCCCTCATTCTGGGGTTTCTCCATTACCAAAATCTGTTTTATGATCCCTTTGCAGGGTTTAGGGTTTAGGGTTTAGGGTTTGGGTGTTATCCTTTGCCTGCTCTGCAGAGTACGGGGTCTACCATTGTGACAAAGGGGGACCCACATTTCAGAAGCCCCCCCCCCCTACCCAACCCCCTCCCCAAAGCATCCTAAAGACGGACATTGATTTTCTGGAACTGCTTGATAGTCATGCTCTTGATTGCTGTTAACGAACTCAGATTAAGATACCATATTATGGTATATAGTAAAAAGGGATTCCGTATAATCGTAACCCTAAATCCCCAAATACCCTTCTTATAGTAATTCGATCTAAGTTCCTTAACGGCAACCCGGCATGCTACTGTCTAGGCGCAAGGATCTTTTGTGCCGCCGATCTATCTTCAGGACGGGGCTGTCATCTAGGTTTACGGTTTGGGATGTGGGGTTTAGGGTGTAGGGTGTTATCTAGGTCCATGTTAAAGCCTAAAGGGATGCTTCATAGCTTTGGCATATGGGTTCCCCTACAGTACTGCACGAAGGATCCTGTTGCCTTCCTGTGGCAGGCATCGATCATACCACCTCACGTAATTTTCTCCCTGTCAAATCTAAGTGTCAAATCTAAGATCCTTCCAGGTCTATGAACGTCGCACTTTCAATCAATTGCAAGCCCGGATTTGACATGACCTTGGTCCTTTCCGTCCACCTACCCATCATGAAGCTGACTTCAGCAATCTGACCATCTCCTCCTGCCCTTCCGAATCCTTCTCTCGTTGCCCTGGCAGTCCGGCAACATATCCTTCCCCAGCGTCGCAATTTTTCGATCTACTTGTCACCATCCTATCCACCCCGCTCTGTTCCTTTCCTGCTGGCTTCCGAGCCGGGTTAAACCTCTCTTTTTTTCAGCGTCCACCATCTCCATGCATTAGGGGGGGGGGGTGAACGGCATGGACCAGACTGAGCCCGTGTCCAGGTTTTTGCAGGGATGACGTGCCGATAGTGTAAATGGTTACAAGGGATGTGCTGTCTTCAGGGTTTCCATAGGTGGCCACAAGTGATTATTGCATCCTGGTACTGCCTTTTGTGTGGCTCGGAGTGGTCCTTATACAATCTTGCATAGGGACCCTTACACTCTCCATATGTCTCTTGCAACTTCAACGGTAGCATTTTTTGAGCCTAAACCCTAAACCCGAACCTCCCTTTTTGCTGTCAGTATTGCCCTTCCAAAGCGTTAACGTGGACTCTGAAAAGGGGCTCTGTATAGACTACTGTCCTTGAAAAAGGGGGTCATACAGGGTAGTGCCAGTATCATTTTTTGCTCCATTTGATGTACCCTATACCAAAATATATTGGAGATCTACACCCATATAGAAGTAATATAGTAATTTGTGACATACGGATAACAATAAACTGACAATGGTGCTAGTTATTTAGGCTTCTACATCAAATCCTCAACATGCAAAACTGTGTGTCCTTGGCCACTCCAATCCGGCACCCCTAAACTGGGTTGCTGTTAAGGAACTTTAATTAGGTTACCAGATTGTGAGTATGTACTAAATAATGGGGTTTCCTCATTGTAATTACCCTAAGCCCTAGATATCCTAGATACCCTATATACCCTAGATATCCAGATACCCTAGATACCATACATATCCCATACACCCTTAACAGCAACCCAGTAACCCTAACCCCGCAACCTTAGATGGAAAAAGATAACGGAACATCATCGGCCCTATATGAACTCACCCTTTCTACTAAATCTAAACCTCCAAAATCCAAAGCCCCAAGCTTCAATCCTCTGAATGTTGAACACGGCGCAAGCCGTAAACCCAAAATCAGAACCCCTATATACCCTAAACCCTAAGCCCCTGAACCCCAAAGTCCTAATCCTAAACCTTCAGGACAAACTGAGCTTGCAATCACTTCTGCTTCCCTTACCTTCAGCATGTCCAAATTGTAAAGCTCTCCAAACCCTAGACCAAAACACCCAAAACCCTAAGCCCTAAATCCTACACCCTAAACCTTAAAACCCTAAGTCCTAAACCTGAAGCCCCAAACCTCAAACCCAAAACCCAAAACCCAAAACCCTAAACCTAAACTCCAAGCCCGTAGGATCCCTTCCGCCCTCTCTGCAACCTTGGAGATCGCTGTTCTGAAGGGAGCTGCTTGGCGCGGCCTGGGGGTGGAAGGATTAATTGCCTTTTTCTTAGGGTTGGGTTTAGGGTTTAGGGTTTATGGTTTAGGGATTTAGGGTTGAAGATTTAGGGTTTAGGGTTTAGAGGGTGAAGGTTTCAGGCTTAGGGTTCAGGTTTCTGAGTTTAGGTAGATATGTGCTAAGAAGCAAATCAAAGTAGGCTAGGGCTATAACTAGCTGTCTCATCCGACTTTTGGCCTTATGTCCACCTACCCGCCTTGAATCTCCAAATGCTCCTGCCTCCAGAGAGTAATCATCCTCAACACGCCTTACAGACTGCTTAGCGTTTACGGGTTTAGGGGGTTTATGGGTTTAGGGGTTTTAGGGTTCCGGTTTTAGGTTCTCCATGTACCCTCTTGTGCAAGAAGCCCTAAACCTTTGACCCCAAACCCTCAACCTTAAATCGTTAACCCTAAAGCCTAAACCCTAAACCCTTAAACCCAAACCTTAAATCCGATCGTAAACCTAAACCATAAGCCCTAAACCCTCAACCCTAAAACCTAAACCCTCAACCCTTAACCCTAAACCCTTAACCCTAAATCCTAAGCCCGAAACCCTTCAAGTCTACTCCACCCGGAACTAAGTAGGTGAAACGTCCAAGTTATATGGAAGATCCACTGATTTGTAAAGTACCTACCTCGCCCCTAAACCTTAGGGTTTAGGGTTTAGGGGTTTCGGATTTAGGGTGGGGGGGGTTTTGGTTCGGATAACTAGGTTCACTATATGGGTTATAGGGGTTATAAACCTACTTACGAAGTCCCCCTGACCCTCCAAGTAGCCCCTAAACCCTAAATTCCTATATATTTCCAGCTTCCATTTATTTTCCACCTTTTGCATTCGATATTCCAACCATGACACCCTATATATGCTTATAAGCCAAATGGATCATATACATATATATATATATACAATGGGTTTAGAGTTCTAGGGTATACTGAGGGTTTAAGGGCAAGTGGAGACCCCCAAAAAAGAAGGGGCCAACCAAAGGTTATTCAAACTCCAAACCCTAAACCCTAAACCTTAAACTCTAAACCTTAAATGCTAAACTCTGAACCTTAAACCCTAAACCTTAAACCCAAAACCCTAAACCCTAAACCCAAGTAAGTAGCCGCCTTGAACCTTGAGCCCTGAGCCTTGCGAGATCCTCCAAGCCCAATCTTCCGACCCTAAACCGGTTTGGGGTTCAGAGTTTCGGGTTTAGGGTTTGGGATTTAGGGTTTGGGGTTTAGAGTTTAGGGTTTAGGGTTTGGGGTTTAGGGTTCTACCTCCCGACCCTAGATGTTGATCCAATCATCATTTTTAGTACTTCTGAAGTTACATTGGCTATTCCTATCGTCTATTTCTCAAGCTCCCGACCCTAAAGTCAGATCCTTGGCATTAAAAATACAATGACCACTACAATGTTCCATCTTGCATTTCCTACTGCTCCAAGCCCTTGGCCCTAAACCCTCAACCCTAGACACTAAAGCCTAAACACCAAAGCAAGAGGCTTTCAGCGCATCCAGTACGAGCTTCACCGCGGAAGCGTCGTCTGTGAGGATGGCAGGGAGGCAGCAGAGAAGTGGTGCATGGGTTTTGGATTTAGGAATTAGGGTAACTCCTCTATTTCGGTAGCTAGAAAGCTGCTAGTTCACTCCCAAATTACACTAGCAATTCTCCTTTACGGGTCGCAATCCCAGGTATATACCAGAGACCAGACAGCCAGATTGAATCTTCTCCATTACAAAACATTGCGACAAATTTTTTAATATTCGTAGTTCATTCTACCACCGTGTTCTCACACCTACTGAAGAGCAATGCTCCAACGAATATTTGATGAAACTTGCTTATGAGCACCTGCCTAATACTCGAACTCCTTCTCAAACGATTCAATCCTCTAGAATTGCATATTTGGGAGACATTCTCAGACATGAGGAATCAATAGAATCCATGATCATCTTTAACTCCGCGCACGCTCATCGACAAATCTCCAACCGACGCCCTGGCGCGCCGCGCACTCACTGGGCAGAACTTACGATGTCAGAAGCATATCTTCGCTTGCAACACCAGTACCATAATCCTAGACCCCCACGTACCTTTGAAGTCGATCATCCTTTCTATCGCTATTTGCAACGCTCCGATATACACGCGGTACACTCCGCTCAATTAAACAACACTCCCATTTTTCGCACCCTTTCCCCTATAGCTTACGACCGTTTACAGTGGAAGCGCCTGGNNGGCTGCTGACAGGTAGTTCGGAACTGAACCTGCCTTTCGCTTTCGAGAGAGAGAGAGGGTCTCATAATACTAATATTATGAATTATATCAATAGCAATAATACTCATAATACTCATAGTAATAATGATTAACAAGCAGCTGCCATCATTTTTTGGCGCTTGGTTCTAGGGAAGATAGGGTTGAGGGTTCAAGAGTTAGAGTTTAGGATTGGCATAGTTACCACTGTTGTGGCCTCAGATCTTGTCTTTCAGAATTAGGATACAGGGTACCTCGAGCAGACCTCAACATGCTATGGGTGGTTATCCAGGCCCTTCGATTAGGCCCCGACGACTTGACCTCACAATCGGCTTGAAGCTTGTTTGCGTCCAGCTAGGCTACACCCTAAACCGTCAAGGAGATACAATCCAACACTTTGCAAGGCTCCCTAAACCCTAAACCCTGAGGCTTTCGTGTCTCAGCGCCGCCCTCAACTACTAAACTCTGTAACCCTGATTTTAAACGCTATTGCGCGCCCGCCTCGGATGGCGGGGCACGGAGCACACGAACAGGTCATGGCATCTAGTTGATACATGGGTTTTAGGGTCGAGGGGGTATTGCAGGCAAGCCTCACTTCAGACATGCTTGTTGCACGCCGGTTCCAGCATTCATGGAGGGGGTTGGCCAGGCTTAGTCACGCAGCAACTAGCAGTAAGAGGACGAGGGGGATAGGGGGGGGGGGGCAAGGGGGAGGGAGGGGAGGGGCTGCCACGTGAAGGGGCGAGGCTTGGAATTTCACGTTGGGTGGTCAGGCTGGATTAGGCCACCCACCATGGAAGGAGGGTCGCCCGCAAGGAGAGGGGAGTAGGGTTTTAGGGGTTTTAGAGGGTTCCAAACCTGCTGAGGCTGGAAAGCCTCGGCGAATATGTGCCCCATTATACTGTAGTAGTTCCCAGTTTCTTTTCGATTATCCCTAAACCCTAAGCCATACCTGGTTCACCCTGACCATGTTCTAAAATACAAAGCTTAAACTCTAGTTTAGGCGGTTTAGGGTTTAGGCCCGTAAGCCCTCAATTACCCCCAAACTTTAAGCCCAAAACCATGGAATCTGCCCCGACTCAGTAACAGTTGGACAATAGATCTAATATGATGAATTATATAAGTCTAAATGGACCGTAACATTATCCTGTTATAGACTGTTTCTAGGGGGATGCGGTACTCAACCTAAACCCTCAAATCTTTGCCTTCAGCCGTCCTTAAACCTTAAACGCTACTCCCTGAAATCTAATCTACACCATATGAGCCATAGTCTAAACTCCTTAAAGGGGGTTATATAGGGGATTATGTAGGGGACTACAATGGGGGACATTAAGGGGGATACTAGGAGCTTAGATTATAGCTCATATGTTTCAAAATGGCCTCCTGCAACCATTCCCTTTGTCAGCTGAAGCGGCTGTTCGAGCCGTGGGCACCCTTCAACAGCTGCAGAGCTGCAGTTGTGAAGGATGATATGGGTTTTCCCAAAATGAGGGGTACTTTTAAAAGAATTCATAGAGGATATATACGGGATATATGGTGTAGGGTTTAAGGTTTAGGGGGTTTCCCAAAATTAGGGGTACCTTTTGAGGGGTCCCTATAATAAGGACTATAGTATTTTGGGGTCTATATTGGGGTCCCCTACTGCCATATAGTGAGTGTACAGGGCTTGTATAGGGATATATAGGAGTTATAGGGATTACAGGAAGCTATAGATGGAGTGGAAAAGAAAATTGAAACGACAATGGTACTCAGGGTTTAGGCTAGAAGGTTTAGGTTTCGATTTTCAGGGCTTGAGGTTCATGGTCTAGGGCAGTTCAGTGTTCAAGGTTTGAGGTCTGAGGAGTGTGGGACTTGTGCGTCAGGATCAGCATCGCGAAGCTTGCAGATTTTGAGGATACATTGGTTTTGGAGATGGAGCCATTGTGTATATATATATATACAAATGTACATGTAGACCTAAAAGGCAATGTAAATGTGCATGCATATATACAGCACGCTATACATACACGTGCATGTACGCATATGTATAAGTGTATTGATGTATGTACGCACATGAACCTACATCGCGATTTGGTCTGTGTGTTCATATTGTGGTACGTGTGCAGCCCATAGGATTTAGTAGCCGCAGACCACAGACATTGTTTGGGCCCCTGACCACTACTGGTGGCGTTCCAGCACCTGCTGCCGGTTGGCCGGGCGGGTGAGCCTCTGACCACAAGGGCTACTGGTATTCTCACTGGGTAATTCTGGGGTCACCCATAGATTCCTGTCATCCTACTATTACTGGTTGGGAGCTTAACCCATGAGATCACTATGGGACATCACAAGCACAGGACATATCAGCGTTGAAGTTTTGCCATCTTGGTTTCAGGATGAGCTCATCCACAGATCTCGTAGGCATTACAGTTCAGGGAATGGTTGCCCGAAACGGCAGCCTTGGAAAATGGGTTTAGGGTTTAAGGTTTAGGGCTCCCAACACGACTTGCTGCTGTTGTCATGACCTCCACCGGTGAGGTTGCACATATGTGAGGAGCGGGCTTCTCGGCTTACAACGCGAAATGCTGGCTCAGGTTCTTTGCATGATGACCGCGACTGAGGTGGCGGGTAGCGCATCCCAGATAGCAAGCTTACAGGGCATTGGAGTAGCTTTCCACGACTGTCGAGGCTAGAGCAGAGTTTGAGGAAATTTTGCTGTGATTTTTCAATCTTTCTAGACTTGTTCAACAGAAGTACGGGGAACGCAGCTAGGGGTGTTGTTGAGGTGTTCTTTCTACTTATCACAGAACAGTATGGTAAGTCTATTCCTTTTTCCAGGGGCTTTCATATTGGCAAGGAAGCTCTTGAAACGATCCAGCATGCGGTTGAGAGTGTTCGTCAGGCCACTCGTCGCCCTGAAGTGCCATCTGGATTTAGGTAGCCGCGGCTGTGTACTCCTACTGTGATTTAGCCAGACAGACTTGAATAGAAGAGAGTTGCGGAAGAGCTGCAGAAATTGCTTGGGCACGGATTGTGCCTAAGCCACAACAGGCCACTCCATGTACATCGCCATCTGAGCTCAAAAGGTGGGATCGTTTAGGGTTGAGCGTTTACCCTGTAACGAAAGAGAGAAATACACATGTATATATATATATACAGGGATTATGCGGGATGCAATGATTTATGTAAGGAGAACTGACAATCACATGGAAAAGATAATGGAGCATGAAGTGGAAACCCAGGGGTGTATTATTGCAGTCGTTTTACAGAAATATTTGCTAATATCATGGTCCTAGATGTCGGGTTTAATAATGGTATGAGGGTACCTCAATCAGACCATCCCGGTAATTATTTAGGCTCCTACAGTATGTCCAGGACTGCCGCCCCCAGCATGTGCTGAATTTAATCGTGGTTGTGCTCCCATTGACAGGTGGGCTAAGGTTACCAGTGCGATGCCGGGTTTGCTATGTGTTGCATCCACGTTTCCCAGTAGCATAGAGCCGAAGGACTCGGCCGAAGCATAGATAGTTGGCTGGATAACTGCATCCAGTTCTTCGCATGTGGATATGGAGTTTCCGAAATAGCGGCCCCAAGAAGAACCCTAGATATTATGATCCTGAATTTTTGGACCAACCCAAAAAAGGGGACCCCTAGCCTCCAAAATCTTAAGTGGACACCCCACCCTGTAATAGAGACCATTTTGCACTAGTACAGTCCAATAGTAATGGCTATAGAGTTTTCTTATAGACCCGTAACCCAAAACCCTCTAAGCCCTAACATATATGATCTACTATAATCTATTATAACCGACTATCATATACCTTAATATACCATAATTTGCTATAATAGACTGTCTTATACTATAGCTTTCGTCCTCTTGCTTTTTGGACATTATATGGACGCCAAAGTATGTTTCAGGTGGGTTCTAAGGATGCCTTATTCACAGGTTCAGAGCTCTAAACACAAAACCCTGGGTTTAGGGTTTAGGGTTGAGGGTAAACTCTAACTGCAAGGATGACTCCAGAGGAAGACGACACGCCGTCCAGAAGGATAGTTTTCTTCTGATGCGACCCCTGCTTCGGATGTAAGTAGGATTTTCGAATTTAGGGTTTAGTGTTTAGTTCCTATTATGCGTACCCCGAAAAAGTATTGTCCAATTTTGGAAAACACCCAAGTAGGAACTATACTCCCCTGGCTCCGGTACTGTTCCGGGAAGCCGTTGCCCCGAGACTGCTTTGGGGCGGAGATCTTTCCCAGAGATTGTGGGCTCTTTTTTTGCAGGGTCATTCTATACTACAGAAATATAACCCTAAACCCTAAACCCTAAACTATAATGAGGATCCTGGTTTTTGGAAACTCTCAAATCCCTCCCCTGCAGGGCGAACATGGAACCTCATTCAAATCCTGCTAAGCCTGAACCCTAAACCTTTTAGGGTTTAGGGTTTAGGGTTTAGGCTTAAACCCTAAACCCTGAACCCTGAGCCTTGTGTCCATGCGGTGCGCAGTTGCTTCTTTGGCTCCGAGGAGGGTCGGCAAAGTAGCGCATGCTGACCATGCTTTGTGAAGTAGCGACCTTGCCACCAGAGACTCTGTTTGTTTAATTTAGGAGGTTCTAGGTTGAGGATTTAGAGTTAATGCTGGTAAGAAGGCTCTGGCATGTCTTTCCGGTGGTGCTGAAGTGCCGGATGTATGCAACGATAAAAGGAAGGCTTTCATTTTATCACTACCATTACTACTTGCAGCATTCACGTCGTTAATATGTATACAATTGAATTAAGGTTGTCACTAGGTGGACTGAAGACTGGAACCCTTACTCTTGAACCCTAAACCCTAAGTCCTAAACCTTTTGCCCCCCGCCTCCCTGAACCAGCAACACCAAAAGAGTCAGATGGTTTCAGGGTTTAGGGAGCGAAAGGGTCCAAAGGGTTCAGGGTTTAGGGTACTACGGTGGATACTAAAAATCCTGCATGACCCTAAATACCGTAAACCTTGGGAATCATGGTACTATAGTATACTAAGGTCATGCAGGGTTTTTATGATCAACAGTAGGGTCCCGTATTTTTTGGGTGGTTGGGGCAATCGAACTCCCCTGCTCCTCCCAGGTCGTGTAATATGCACGAACCTAACATAGATGAAACATGCCTCATGAGCTTCTAACTTACGTTGGTTCGCCAGGAATGAAGGAATGGATCCTACAGTAGTCCCTATGTAACCCATTATAGTAGTTTCCATTTTCTTTTCCAATCCTAAACCTTAAACCTTCATTCCCAGCTAAGCAGAAGTGAGTTAAAGGTACCTCGCCCTATATCTGCTCCATCTTCGGACGAATCGGAAAAAACTTGCGGTCCTGATCCAAGTAACAACCAGGCTTAGGGCTTAAGGTCTAGGGTTTGAGGTTTAGGGTTTAAGGTTTAGGGTTTAAGGTTTAGAGTTTAAGGTTTAGGGTCCTAGGGTTTAGGTTTCAGGGTTGTGGGTTTTAGGGTTTAAGGTTGGGGTTCTATGGTCCCTTGTAAGTATTAATGTAGTTTACACCTCAGTGCTTCGCAACATGTCTTGCTAGCTTTCTGAATCGCCAGTGGTGCGCTGCTGCTCGCAAGAGGCCGCAGGGTGCTTCAACAGAGGATTTGCTTACTATAGGGGTTTGAATACTGACCAGTATATATTTAGAAGTCAGGAGAAAGAATACTCAAGTGCAAAAGAAGAGCTAAGAGGGACGATAATTTATTTCTATTTACTAGTCCTACATTCTGTCTACAATTGGTGTCAAGGTACCTCAAAGGCTTAGGGTTTAAGGTCTAGGGCAAATAGACCTCAACATGATACGGGTCATTATTTAGGCCCCATACACTGGCACTTTTGCTAGGAGGTTGTGAAAAACTTTTGTTAAGATATCAGAGTATGGGTGCAATCTTATAGTCCCCCTTAAGTAAATAGAATATGGAATTGACCAATATTATAATAAGATCCCCATATACCCTATATTCTATTTGATTAAGGAGGACTAAAGGCTGTGGTGTCCTTGTAACCCAAATGAATTTCATCTGTCGGGGTTCGTAGCCGCAGGATGATTCATACTTCGTGGGTAACATGGGAACCACACACTTGGGTTTACGGTTCACGGTTCATTTATGGTTAATGCTAATCCTAGCTGGAGAGTAGAACGCTCAATTTGCTACGGCAAAGTTGTTATCCTAACTTTGAAGGCATGATCCTGCACCACCCTAAACACTTTTAGCACCAGGAATTTCAGCAGTCAAAGGTGACATTTTAGGTCAAGAAGATCTACTTGAGAATAATCGTACTGTGAGCAGGGAATGGGTCCAGCGTTCATAGACTTGGACTGTATCGGGGGCTTAGCAAGTCTTAGAATGTCAGCTCGTAATGCCTTCAAGGCACATATGTCAAAAATGCACGTTTGTCCCTATTCTTCACATACTTGCTAAGCTCCCCTGACCCTCCAAGTAGCGCCACCGGCCAAGCCTAAACGCAAATCCGAACAGCAGGAGATCAAGCCCAAAGAAGCCGACTAGACGGAGCAGTCGAAGAAGCCCAAGAAAAAAGGCAAAGAAGGAGAACGACAAGGGAAAAACAAAAAAGAACAATCTGTTCTCCTGCATCTGGTGGCTGCATCTCGTTACTGCCTTGCCAGAGACATCGAGCTAACCATACCACCGCAACCAAAAAACCAGAAAAGCGTCCGACGCCATTGCTAGCACTGATCCCAAGTACAGCACGTGACAAGTGCGCCTTGCGTCAAAACATGGCTTGCATCGCGTAGCATACAGATCTCAAGTTTAAGGTTGAGGGTTAAGTAGCGTTGACTAGGGGTGAGAAGAGCCATTAAAAGGGGGAAGGGGTTGCACGTACCATATTACCTTGTGATCGCTGCTTGCTTTTTTTTGGCTCCTCAAGCAGTGTGGGTTTTGTTTTGGATACTGCCCCAACCAGTAACAGTCTATAATAGGGGTGATAAAGTACATGCTGAAGGCTATCCAGCTGTTACTGAGTGGGGGCAGAATTCCAGTTTTCCCCACCCAGTAACGGTTACAACCATAGATAATGGCAATGCCATTTCGATTTCATTTGTCGCCTAAACCCTAAACCCTAAACCGTCAACCGTAAATCTAAACCCTAAACCCTGAAGGGCCCAGCAAAGTCCTGGCGCATGAAGACAGGGCTTCAGCAACGTGTGCCGGACGGTATCTGTGGAAAGCAAAGAGATGAAGCATTGTGTTTTCGTTCTCGCCCCTTCTCCGGCTTAGTGGGGCTTAGCCGCCGTGATTTGTAATATGTTGAATCTGCTTCTGCTCGCGTCAAGAGAAATTCCGTGGTCTTCTTTTTGGAATAAGGTTGGCATGCCTTATATAGCTGTATTGTGAAGCAACCCTAAGCCCTAATTGTGAGGATTTCCCTTCCAGGTGTCAGCATGACTGCGTATCAGGTTGAGCACTTAGGATGTACAGGGTTTAGGGTTTAGGGTACCAATATCTTTTGAGGTTTTTATAAAGGCATCGTAGACTACACTTATACAAAAAATCTACGACCAGCATATTGGTAGTTCATTCGGCTTATACGGTTCATGGTTAAGGGTTTGGGTTTTGGGTTTAAGGACGAAAACTGAGTGGATAGCCAGCTCAGCTTGAGACACCTGAAGGCTTGAAAAGCAGGTCCCCGGATAAGACCTCCCAGAATTATTCACACGAAGCCCTACCCAGAAAACCTAGTTGCCTTCGGTCAATCCCCTTACAGGGATTGCCCCTTGGAGTTGATAGGGCCTTAATACATCTACAATAGTCCCTTGTGGTATACATTATTGGGTGGGGGATTGACCCAATAGTTGTCCGAAATAATGGGCTACATTCAGCCAAAGTGGTAGGAGATTAGGGGCAAGTAAGACTATAACACTGTAAGCCCTAAACCCCCCTAAACACTACTTGGGCCACAGGCTTTCCCTAAACTTGAAACCCTAGGGTGTAACCTTTTTGTCATCTTGTTAGGATGAGGCTCTCTGCAACATGTGTGCTTGTGGCCGCAAACTCTGTGATAACAGTCGTCCTTGAAGGGTTTCCACGGTCTTACGGGGAGGGTTTTGACAAAAGGCCTAAACCCTAAAACCCGCTTTCAGAAGCCTGAATAGGGACCCTTGCAGACCCTTTGTCATCCCCATATGTCCAAGGATCTTTAAGGACCGTTTCCTAAAACCCTTCAAATCCCGGACTGAATCCTAAACCGTAAATCCGAAAGCTAAGCCCTTAGCCCAAACTTATTAAGTTATGTATGGAAGCTGGATAGTACTGAGCCATGCGCCTATCTGGGGCATTTCTCTGCGCTTTCGCTGCAGCGAATCTTGGGCACCTTGCTCTCCTGGTTTAGACCCACGGGGTCCGCCTGAAGTGCTCGGGCTTAGGGTTTAGGGTTTAGGGTTTAGGGCTTAGGGTTTAGGGTTTAGGGTTTAGGGTTCAGGGTTTAGGGTTTAGGGACACGGCAACTTACTGGGTTGCTATTAAGGAACTTAAATTAAGTTACCAGAATGGGTATATATAGTGAATAATAGGGTTTCCCCAATATAGTAACCTAATTCAGGTTCCTTAACAGCAACCCAGCTTATGCCCCAACCCTATTGTAATTGTTCAGCCGTCTTAATTCGCCACTGTCCCTTTCCCACCCTGTCCCTGATACGATGTAAGCTGGAAAGTCGGAACTTGGTTCCAGTAGTGCAAGACCTCCAGAGCTGACCTTCCAACCTCAATTTTGGGTGCCGAAAGCCCAAAGCCCTAACAGCCCAAAGACTTACTGGGGGTTAGTACGGAATAAGGGAATATATTCTATAAGGATTATATGGGGATTATACCCTGAACCCTAAACCCTTCCCTTATTCCCTACTAACAACCAGCAAGTCTGTTTCAGACGTGAGATGTGCGGGAGCCCGAAGCAGATCGAGAAACAGATGAAGAGTCAGACAGTTCTAGGGTATAGTCCCCCTTAAGTAGATAGAATATGGGGTATATGGGGATCTGATTATAATATACCCAAAGCCATATTCCATCTATTTAAGGGGGACTATAGGTTTGCTAGTGGTTCTTGTTCGGGAATGAGGGAATATATGTGTAGATATTGTATAGGAATAGTCCCCCTTATCTTATTCCCTACTACGAACAAGTAAGTGCGGGTAGTACCTGCTTGGCTCCCCTACTTTTCTTCCTGCCCCCTTCCCCTCTTCCCTAATGATTCCTAATGTCTGTTCCTTTAACTGAGCTCCTTCCGCTGCTCACCCTCCTCAATTTCGAGGACTTTTCCCCCCTAAACCCTGAACCGCACTCCCACAACGCCTTTTTCTGGGCAGTGTTTTTGCCGCAGCTGTAGCTGGAGCTCCGGGATTTGGTAAGCTTACTTGTATGTCTATGCGGGCTATCATGGGACTGCCAAGCCCCTCACCAGTATGCAACCCCCAGACGACTTGGGTTTCAAACAGTAAGCCCTGATTGAAGCCTTCATAAGTCTTGAGTGTCCCCAACAATTCATGGTCTGGGTAGAGTATCTTACGGTTACGTCAGGTTTATCTGGGGATGATATCGTGTTTTTTAGTCTTCAAAACAGCCAAGAAGAATTCCAGCATTCAGCAAAAGACTCATAACTCGCCATCATAGCCAAATGAAAGGGCCTAATAGTCCAATGTATATACTCTTGGCAGCTCAAGGGTCTTTGAAAACTAAGGACGCGGGTCTCTCACACATCCTCCATCCATGACCCCACACCGTGAGCCTGCCCTAGACTTTGCGATCCAAAGAATGTACCTGGAATTTATTTAGACCCTTACATTTGTATGTATCTCTATATAAGTACAGATACTTTCGGAAGCCCCCAGTGATCTCCCTTGGACTTTTTGCATACCTCCACGGTCCCTACCATCAACCCTAAACCCTACACCCGAAGCCCTAAGCCAGTTTGCAAGATTATCTTGATTCTCTGGGTTTCTGTTAGGGAAACCCTTTTATTTACTATATATATATATACTCATTATGACAACTTAATTTAAGTTCCTTAACAGCAACCCAGTCTTGCAAAAGCATGTGTCCAAAGACAAAGGTCCTCCGAGCATGAATTCAACCGTCCGGACCTCTCAAAGAAGGACGCATCTTCTGGCGCGTGTGCAATGTTGGGGCTTAAATGACTTGGACGACTACAACCATGTCAGGATGATAGGGGAGAATCTTCTGGGTAGGGTTAAGGATTCCGGAAATTAGGCCTGCAACCCTCCATCCTACCCCTTGACCCCTAAACCCTGTAGGGTGTAGAGGTTGGCGGGTTCAGGTGTTGATTGCCAGGCCTGGTCTTTTGGGTTTTTCCGAGCTTCAAATCCTCGCATCCCCAATACCGTTTGCAAATCTTCGGATCTTCGGCTGCACCGGGGCTTTAGCATGAAGTAGTGCATGGTCAAATTGTGGCACCGTTTCAGGTGCCCCACATATTATGGCCCCGAATATTTGAAACTGGGCATTTTAAAGCGACCTCACCCGACCTCAACCTATCTAAATGCTGGCTTATATAGGGAGTCCCCCCATAAGTGATCCACAACTTCGAGAATCCCCCCCGCAAATAGGATCCGCCCAAGCTTTAAGCCGGTGAAGGACTGTGGGAGTCCCCAAGTGCTGTTGACGGAAAGATTGTGCTTTGTTTTGAGGGTTTATATAGGGGACTATTATAGTGGTTATATAAGGTTATGTAGGGATACGTAGGGTTTAGGGTTTAGGGTTTAAGGTATAGGGTTGACGGAAAAGATTGTGCTTTGTTTAGGGTTTAGGGATAATATGGGGATAACGGAAAAGAAAATGGAAACTACTATAATTGCTTTTGTAGGGTTATCTAGGGTTTAAGGGTTTTAGGGTTTTAGGGTTTTAGGGGCTCAGACTTACCAATCAATGTGCTCGCACAACCTAGCTCGAAACACTATGTGGACGAAAGCCTCTCCAAAATTGAGTTTCTATTCCTGCCAGGCTAGCAATTAGAGCCGAGAAGTACAACCTAAACCCTAAACTTAAACTCCAACCCTGAGCACTGAACCCTGAACCCTGAAGCCTAAGCCCTACACCCTTACACCGGCACTGAGCCCTAAATGCTGAACCTTACTTGGAGAGTCAGGAAACTTCATAACTGTACTCAGAACCCCAAAGCGTAACCTCTCAGCAACGCCAAATATCCACGTCATTGACCTACTTGCTAAGTCCCCTTGGCCCGCCTACTTGGAGGGTCAGGGGGACTTAGTAAGTAGGTTAATAACGACTATAACCCATCTAGTAATCCTACTTATCCGAATTATTATCCTTCTGACTAAGTTTTCCTGACGCTCCAAGTGAGTCCCCTTGGCCCTCCTAGTAAACCTTCAGAGGAGCAAGACCAGCTCTCATGTCTTCAGCTAGCTAGCCGAAGCGCTTCGGCAGAGGCCCGCGGGGGTGTCCAAGGGGTCCAAAGCTTTTTTATATATGTTTTTTCGTCGTGGGGCTTGGAGTTTAGGGTCTGGGATTTGGGGATTTAAGGCTTTGGGGCTTAGGGTTTGGGGGGGTTCAGGCCTTAGGGCTCGAGGTGTAGGGGTTTAGGGGTTTAGGATTCAGGGGGTAGGGTTTGGGAGATAGAGTGTAGGCTTTTGGGTCTAGCGCTCAGGCTGAGGGCAGCGTTCAAGGCAAGCCCACCCAACAACATTACAAAAGTGCACATTTCTGTGAGGCAGAGTAAAGGGATTGCCAGGTGGAAGGCACCACAGCTTACTCAAAAGGAGTCATACACAGAATTTTTCCATCACCAGTTCAGGTTTGGATCCAGTTCCTCAAAGGGCAGAGCTGTTTGACATAATGTCCTTCGGGAACCTTGCGACAAGTGCGCAAGGACCTGATCCTCGCGTGTATAGGGATATCCGTAGGATCTGGCATTTACCCCATGCAAGAAGGGTGTCGAAGGCTTTGGACAAATTGCGCTAACGGATTCTGTAGGGGCAGAGTTCCCCCAATCCCGAGCTCATAGATCCATATCCCTAAGCCTCAACTGCACATCCCTCAACCCTAAGCCCCCCAAGTGTGAACCCCGATCCCTAAATCCTATTCCATCAATTCGAAACCCTACGCCCGAGACCGCAAATCCTAATCCCTAAGCTCAGAATAGTAAAGCCTTTGTCTAGCCTCCGCAGTAGCAGTAGCCAAGACAACAACCTGAAATCGCATTGCGGAGGCAGACGTGGTGCATGCTGCCCAGAATCAGTCGGACGGCCAGTGGGCCCTTGGATCTAAAGCTGTAAGGAGGCTGTTTCGGATGTAGGGCTTAGGGTTTTGTGGGAAAGACATGTACGGGCAAAGGGGGGCAATTTAGGGGGTAGGATGATGAGGCTCAAGATTCAAAAGGTTGCATGCCGAGGCTTTCGTGTGTTTGAACCAAGCATAAGGGGTTTGTCGTTATCCAACGTAAGGGCCCTACGACGATCATGTGGTTCTGACAGGGTAGTCAATGCACACGGATTGGAGGTACCCCCTCCTAAATTAATAGCATTGTTATTGCTCTTTCCTTTCCTTTTCCTACCCCTCTCTCTCTCTCTCTCTCTCACTTTCTCTCTCTTGCCATCCATATCTACAAGCCATGTAGCACCTCTCAGAAGGACTGTAAACTACAAGTGATTTTTTCTAGGTTCCTTCGCGTTCCGTCTAGGTTCTCGGAGTCATGCAAAAACGGATCACCAATAGGATCCCCAAATGCATCTGGAGGAATCCCCACCCCCAGCCTCATTCCTTGGTTGTTTCGGCGTTTGATTGTCCTGTGAGAATCCGCGCAACATCCCCGGTGATCCCTTCAAGTTTGAAAAATCATCCTCAAACAGATAGTAACCGTTTTGTGGCATATGCCATCATATGCCGTAAAGGGTTTGGGCACATTAGGCACCGGGCACACAGTGTTCGGCAACGGGCAGTGATCCCAAGTGGGATAGTGCTTGGAAGATTGCAGACCGCTACTTGGTATTTGGGCGGAGAATGTGCCGTGTCATGATAATCAGCAGTCAAACCTGTGTCACGTATTCCTTTCCTGGTTAGCATGAATCCCCACAAGGCGCCAACGAACAAGCATAGTAGTCCATGTAGGGCCCTTTTGAATTCCTCTTCGTTTTTTGGTGGTGAAGATGAGAAAAAAGCAGACAAGCCATCTTCGACTTGTCGGCCCTGGCTGTAAATCTGAAACCCTAAACCCTAGACTCTAAAGCCTAGGCCCTAAACTCTCAACCCTAAGCCCTGGACCCTCAACACTAGAAGCCCTAGACCCCCAAACCTAAACCCAAAACCCTCAACCCTAAACCGTCTGGTGTCTTCCCTAGGTCTTCTGCGCTGCCCAAAATCACGAATGCACCTGTAGCGGTGCCGTGCGTTGGGGCAACTCAGGGCGTTGGAAGGTGCCTGGGCTTATGTATGAAAGTATGGCAAGGTTTAGGGTTTAGGGTTTGGCTACTACTCCACTCCATAACAGTCACCCTGCTGATGCTACAGATCCCTGCATGACCTTACTGTAAGGTACTTATGGTCATGCAGGATTCATAGTATCCACTGCATGTCCCTATATGGGTGTATAGTCCCCCTTAAGTAGATAGAATATGGCTTTGGGCATATTATAATAAGATCCCCCTAGGCCCCCCATATTCTATCTACTTAAGGGGGAGTATAACATCACCACCCCTAAACCCTAAACCCTGAACCCTGGACCCTAAGCCCTTCACTGTTTCGGGATTGTTGTGGTGTGGACCCTAAGTTCCAAGGCTGAAGCGCTAATGCAGGTTCGTCAACCTAAGCTTTATACAGCCCTCAGGAGGGGATTAGGGTTGAGGGTTTAAGAGGGCCCCACGAATCTCCTTGTAGTCTCTATTTGCCTCAAAACCCTAAGCCCTAAGCTCTAGATTTTAAGGGTTAAGGGGCTAAGGGCTTAAGGTTAACCTTAACCCTAAACCCTAAACCTTAAACCCTAAACCCTAAATCCTAAACAAAAGGAGCAGCAAAAAAAAAACAAGAAATCCTAAACCATACAGCAACCTAGACTTGGAGTCCCTTGGTGCCACCCTGTTTCGAGAACCCCCCCTCCTCTATCATCCCGAAACTCAAAGCAAGTCGCTATCCGAAAGCCACCAGCTATGGGGCTTAGAGTTTAGGGTTTAGGGATTAGGGTTTAGGGTTTAGGGTTTAGGGATTAGGGGTTAGGGCTTAGGGTTTAGGGCTTAGGACTTAGGGTTTAGGGTTCAAGGCTCAGGTTCTTGGGCCTGGGGTTTCAGGTGCTTCCTGCGCCTTCCGAAGGTGCACAAACCGCTTCTTGGACTCGATGTGGGTTCTCAAGGTTGGGGGTTGGGTTGAAGGTTTGGGGTATAAAGCGTGCATCGTGTGGGCATAGGAGAGGCCATCTCAAATTGATGGTTTGGGTGTGGAAGTAGTATGAACGTACACTACCCTCCTGTAGCCTCCCTTGACTATTCCGGGTTCAGGGTTTAGGGCTGTCCGAGAGGAGTGAGGGCGGACAAAAGCATTACTTTGCTATCTTCAAGCTGAGTCCCAAAAAATCATCATATTAGCCCATGTCCGCGTAGACATGTTTACTTGCTCAGATGGGATTCAAAAGAGTCCCACTTTGGCTGTATTATGGCACATCCAACACTTGATCCAATTGTTTTCGTGAGTCCATGATGTTGCGTGTTGAGTGTTGAAGGTTGGGAATGTCCTATGCGTCACGATCATGCTTTTACCGCACGTAGTTGATGCAAAAGAGCCTGGGCAATTCTGAGTATACTAGAGTACCATAACTTCTTGGTTTTGGGTATATAGGGTAAAGCGGAATTTCATTCATGAACCGTAACCATGCAGTGGGGACCAAGACGCGTCATGCTACGTGTGCACAGCACTTGGAGGGTCAGGGGGACTTAGTAAGTAGGTTAATGACCCCTATAACCCATATGATAACCCTAGTTATCCTAATTACAAAGTCACTTACTAAGTCCCCATGAGCCTCCAAGCAGACATACATCTAGCTTTCGAAGTGTACAAGAAGGTCAGGGTTGGAGGGTTTTTATTGTTTTCTTTTGACTTCATGAACACATGGGGGATTGTCAAAATTATGGTCCCTTTTTGGGTCCCTATTATAATACGGGGCCTAATACGGGGCCTAATTGAGGGGGCCCAAAAAGGGACCATAATTTTTACAATCCCCCACATTAGCCTCATCCCACAAACAAATCTCAAAACATAACTTCAACCTGCAACTTCGGTGATAGAAGCGAATGGATGCCAGTACACAATATTGCTAAGCGTGTCTATGTGAACTACTGGTCGGACACCATTCCATCAGGAATTCTTCAGAGACCGACAATTGCCGAAATCGTAGTGACCAATGTCAAGCTTAGAGATCCTCAGCGGGATATCGCTTAACCCTGCACTCAGTAAAATTTGGATGATATGTATGATATACTTATCCGGAGTCCTCAATGTTACCCTTGTTACGCACTGTTACTGGGTGGGGGGAGTACCAAAGATATCGCACAAGACCGTCAGTTCTGTGTAAGGATCACAAAACAATCCTCCATTTTACAGGACCTCCTCGTATCTCCATAAAGTGTTTGTCATATAAAAGCCTGAGCCTCAAGGCCCACAAGAATACCCGGCATAGTTTCTTTAGATCAAAAAGCCCAAGCCCTAAGTATCCCAACGCCTCCAATGCCACGCCCCCCAAAACGCCAAACTCCAAACGGGTTGCGGGCATTAGTCTCGTGAGCCCTAAGCGCACCCAACCCCTTGACCTCTAAACCCGAAACCCAAAACCTTCTCGAACCCTCAGAAAAGCGAAACTCCTGAACTCCGAAAATGGATCGCACGGTTTTGGAAAGTCTTGGCCTTCTAAACCCAAAGACCCTAAAAGTTGAACTCTAAGCTCTTTGAACCCTAAGATCCTAGACAGGTTCGCTGCAGCTTAGACGAGTTGGGAGACCTAGATCCCGGGAGACTCACCCTAACCAGAATGCATTGTGAGGGCTCTAGGCGTGCGTAGGGTTTAGAATTTTGAGGGTTTATAGTCCGCCTTAAGTAGATAGAATATGGGGTATATGGAGATCTTATTATGATATACCAAAAACCATATTCTATCTACTTTAATGGGACTATAGGGGGGTTGAGGTCCAGGGTTTAGAGCTTTAGGGATCAGAGTTTAGGGTTGGTCAGCCCTAAACCCCTAGTAAGGGTATTTGGGAGGTCTGGGTACGTGTTTAGGCATCCATGTCGCTGGCTGTTCTAGCTTTAGGGTCTCGGGTTTAGGATTTAGGGTTTGAGGTTTGGGAATTAGGAATTAGGATTTAGGTTAGGTCAATCCCCCTATAGTAATGGCTCCTTAATATGGAGTTAATGGGACCTTAATATACCTACAATAGTCCCTTGTGGTACCCATTACTGGGTGGGGGATTGACCCAAGATTTAGGGTTTAGGGTTTAGGATAACTTTTCGGATATAGGGTTTAGGGTAGGGTCCAGGGCGCTTCTTTCTTTGGGGTATATGCGGGCTGTGGAGCTGTGTTGGGACGAGCTTGGTAAACCCTACACCCTAACCCCTAGATATCCCCCGATATCACCCCTACGGTGGATGCTAAAAATCCTGCATGACCCTAAATACCCTAAACCTTGGGAATAATGGTACTATAGTATACTAAGGTCATGCAGGATTTTTAGTATCAACAGTATGTAACCCCTATAACTGGACAAGAAGAAGTTTGTGTTTATCATTGCAGAGCAAGCGGTGGCCGAGGGGCCGGCGGAGTCCTTTACTACGTATTGGGGTTAAAGAGGGATATTGGAAAAGAACTAATGGGGTGTATATTGGGGTTTTATAGGGATTGTACTGTTATCTCTTGTTTGCCTAGTCCTTTGTCCTTGTTACTTGTTTTGGTCTTATTGGCGATTTGCATTTATAGAAAAACTCAGAATGTAGTAGCAATCTTTGCGTACTTTCAGGTAAATTGCTCCCTGAACCCTAAACCCTTAGATAAGGGTTTTTGTTTCGGGGACTTGGAGATTATTTTGCATCCCAGGCGACAACCTCACTGCGAGTGCTTCATGACGAATCCCAGCTGCACATGTCAACCCTGAACTGCACAACCTTTCGTAGGTTGGTTAAGGGTTTAGGGTTTATATGGGGATAATGGAAAAGAAAGAGAAAATGGAAACTACTACATTATAATAGGGTTTAGGGCATAGGGGTTTAGGGTTTAGGACTGTTGCAGCTTTTGGGTTTGTGGTTTCGGGCTGTAGGCTTAAGTGTTGTTTGCGGGAGTTGTTCGGTTTAGAGGTCTAACGCCTAGGGGCTTTACTCATGGATCTTGAACCAAGAATTGGGAACAACGATCCTACTCTGGGCGCTGCTTACTCTCAATCCATTGTCGATGCGTTTGGGGGGCTTGCTAAGTCCCCTCCTAGATCCTAAACCCTAAACCCTAAACCCCTAAACCCTAGACCCTAAACCCCTAAACCTAAGCCCCTAAACCCTCACCCTAAACCCCTTGGTCTCAGATGCTTGAGGTCCATAGCAGGCACTAATGCCACCCAGGCACTTGAAAGTGCATAGGCATGACTCCTAAATGAGCTACAGTCTAAACTCCTTAAAGGGGATTATATGTGGTTTAGGGTTTACGGTCTAAGCTCCTTTAAGTAGGGGTTATATGGGGGGGTTATATAGGGGAGTACTGTGGGGGGGGATACTACGAATTTTGGATTATAGCTCAAATCTCCATCCCGAATCACTTGGACTTTCAGCCCAGCTCTCTGATTCATGACCTTGATCTCTTAATGAAGCATGGAAAAGAGGATGGACACTACTGTTTGCGTTTAGGGGGTGGAGAATGGGACGTAAACCTCTGTTTAGGGTTGCGGGAATGGAGCAGAGACTAGAAGCTACTGTTTAAGGTTTAGGGAACAGAAAAGAAAATGGCAGCCACTAGGATGTAGGCGATGGGAAAGAACATTGGAACTACTGCGCTAAGTTCCTTCGTCTACTGCTTACTAACAATCAGGAAGTAGCCCTAAACCATAAGCCCTAAATCACGTGCCTCACTGTTCTTGATCAGCCCGATATGAGGGCGTCGAAAAAATGGGTTCCTTTTTAACTTTTGACAGGGTTTCTTTTACAGGGCTAACATATACATTGGGGTATATCAGGGGTCTCCTTAACTATGGAAACTCCCCCTAAACCCGAAACCCATGCCCCAATACATTATAGTCCTTATTCTGGTACCCCCAAAAAAGTATCCCTAGTTTTGGGAAGCCCTAAACCCTAACCCCTACACCCTAAACCCTATATGTCCCTACATATATTGGGGTATATCAGCGGTCCCCTTAACTACGGAACCTCCCCCCCCTTGCGAGGCAAAAGGGGATGGACTGGAGGAGTATCAACCCCATGCTCTTGACTGCCGAGGCCGGGGCCTTTACAATGAGGGTTTAGGGTTTAGGGTTTAGGGCCTTTACAATGAGGGTGACATAATTTAGGGTTTAGGGTTGAGGGTTATATAATTCAGGGTTTAGGGTCTAAGGTTTAGGGTTGAGGGTTACATAATTTTAAGGTTTAAGGTCTGGGGTTGAGGGTTACATAATTTAGGGTTTGGGGTCTAGAGCTGTCAGTTCTATAATGAGGGTTGCACAGTTTAGGGTTTAGGGTTTTGAGTTCATAGTGTTTTGCCCTTACAGTAGAGGAAGTAATCTGGTAACCCTCCAACACAGGGAACCCGAAGAATATAGGAATATATGAGGAACACACCTACTAGGGTCCTCATATTCCTATGAGTCCTTGCAATGACGATTACATAGCTCGAGTTGCTGTTAAGAACTTCGAAATAAGTTACCACAATACAGGTATGGATTAAATAATCGAGTTTTCTGGTTCTAGTCACTTAATTTAAGTTCCTGCACAGCAACCCAGTAGTTTGGGTTTAGGGTTAAGCGCTGAGGTTTGGGGGTTTTAAGTTGACAGGGTTTTGGGGTACGTAAGGAACACCGCCTCTTTTGATTTTATTGCGTTCCATTGGGGCAGGGTTTTTTGAATTGCATGGTCTGGGGTTTGAGATCTGGAGGTGAATGGGCTCAGGACTGCTTTTTGTTGGATTTCCGTGCATTTTCGAGCTAAACCCTAAACCCTAAACCGGGTGTGGGGTTTAAGGTTTGGGACAGAGCCTGCTGGTCTCTGCGTAGAATTGGAGAGCCGTAACTTGAAACTTTCCGATGAGCAGGCCCAAAACCTCCAAAACCCCAATTCCTATAGTCCCCCTTAAGTAGATAGAATGTGGCTTTGGGTATATTATAATAAGATCTCCATATATCCCATATTCTATCTACTTAAGGGGGACTATAATCCCTAAACTCCTTTTGAAGGACTGGGTTTAGGTTTTGGGTTTGGGGTTTAGGGTTTAGGGTTTAGGGGACACCCGCAAGTGCACATGAGTTGTAGACTATTTGGGAGGAGAAGAGTCAGAAGAAGGAGTAAGATTGTATCTCCCTGTTGGGGTACCTATACCTATAAGGTATTTGAGGAATGTAACCTTTATTTGTTCAACCACCCTAGCCTTCATGATTGCGCAGCCTTAGCATTGAGGCCGCTGATGCTGCTGGTGCGAAGGTGGGTGGCCGGGGGCTCTTTGCGGATGAGATTTTAGGGGTTTGGGGTTTAAAGCTTTGGGGTTTAAAGGTTTAGGGTTTAAGCGCTTAGGGTTTAGGGCTTGGGCTTTGGCGTTTGGGGTTTAGGGTTTAGCTGTGTGTAGCGAACGAAGCAGCATCTCAGCCCTTCTAAAGCGTCTTGGAAGGGATGACATGCAGAAACCGTGGTGCGTTTATTCGGGTTATGTGTTGCAGGCCTTCTTAGAATGTAGATGCGGGGGTTTGGCTATGAGTACATGCGTCGAGTTTGTATAAGGTCTGCACAGGAACAACAATTCTATGGGACCCTGTCCGAGGAAAAGATTCTGTCAGGGGCTTTGTTCGTAGGAGGTTTTGGACCTGAAGGGCTCCAAAGACTGGGTTGCTGTTA
>CAJNIZ010003258.1:20300-38976 GCA_905231905.1 Symbiodinium pilosum | reverse complement strand
TAGGGTTTAGAGTTTAGGGTTCTACACATACCCCCAATATAGTACATTTCTAGATTAGGGGAGAATATGATTACCATTTCCAAAAAGACAGTATGCATGACTGATAGCCACAAACAACAGACCCTAAACCTGCATTTTGGAATGGAACCCTAAACCTTAGCCCTGACCCCTAAACCTGAAACCCTAAACTCCAAACCAAAAGCCCTGAACCCTCAATCCTAAGCCATGAACCCTACATCCGCTAAGCCCTAAATGCTTAACCAGAAACCCTAAACTCCAAACCTTCAAGCCTAAACCCTCAACCCTAAGCCCCAGATCCAAAACCCTAAACTTCGAACCTTATACCCCAATGGATGAAGCACCATCCTGCCGAGGCTCAAGCAGAGCCGTGGGAGAGAGCTCAACGGATGGTACCGTGCCGTCCTGTTTATTTTGGGCTAATGGAAAAGAAAATGGAAATTACTATTTAGCATTTAGCGTTTAGGGTATAGTGTTTGGGGATTTAGGGTTTAGGGTTTGAGGCAGGGTGGTTCATTCTGGCGTTTGGTGAATGTATATGTAAGGGTTCCTTGGGAAGATGGGTGGGTGTACATATTTGATGTCCAGTTCGGGGAAGATGGAACCAAAGTCCGATCATAATTTTGGATACCCAGACCGATCCTAGGGATTTACTTGTACGGCAAAGAAGATGAAGGGTTTAGGGTTTAGGTTTTAGGGTTTAGGGAAGTCTCCCTTACGGTTTGGGTAGGACTTGCATTTGAGTCAACTCCCAATGAGTGATGCTGCTTCCTCAGCTCGGTCCTGGTGCCACCTTAGACCCAATATCTTCGGCGTCCTCATACAAGCCCCATATTCTCTGACCTCCCTAAACCCAACACCCTAAAAGGAGTCATGTATTCCGAACAGCTCTAGGTCTTGAGTTTCGGCTAAGGGTTAAAGGACGGTTTAGGATTTGTAGCAGCCCCGACGACCATGATAACTGTTGATAACTGTTTTCAGGATAGCAGCATGGACGAGCAATTTTGAAGCTTCTGTCTAGATCTAGATAGGTGGTTTCCATTTTCTTTTCCACTCCTGCATACCTCTATATAACCTTATATACGCCTTAAATACTCCCTACAAACTCCCTTTTGGGGAGCTCTGGGGCTCTGAGTGGGTGTCTCTCAACACTGGCAGTACCTTGGTACCTACCAGTCAGTCTTTAACAGTCCTTATGGGTTTAAGGATCTACGGTTCTTCTTGAACTCTGGACCCCAAGGATTAGATTAAATCCTGGGATCCCTCTATAGTTAGTATATACCCTGCATAAATAAATCCACAGGGCAGCCCTAGGATCTATCGAACAAGGTCCTCCAGCCATTTTAGGGTCCTTAAGCTTTTTAACCCTAAACCCTAAACCCTATCATTCACGTGTTCCTCATGCCGAAGCAGTATCCAAAGATGGTTGGCTGTCAACGAGGGCATTCCCACAAGGGTTCTAGGGTTTGTGGTCCAAAAAAGATTGTTCCACTGCATATGAGCTATAGTCCAAACTCCTAGTATCCCCCTTGATAAGCCCTTTAAGGAGATTAGATTATGGCCCATATGTTATTGGATTTTTGAGGGGTAGCTACTGGCATTGACCTTGCTGGAGTCTACCAAGACAGTGTTCGCTTGGAGTTCTTCCTTACCAGGGGCCGACTTCCAACAGTTGTACTAGGCTTCTGGGAATGGTGGAGAAAAGAATCGGAAAAGATAACGGAAAAGCGGACAATGAACTGGCCCCCATCCCGCACCCGGAGCCCTGAACCCTAAACCATGA
The DNA here is from genome assembly GCA_905231905.1 of Symbiodinium pilosum. Taxonomy (NCBI): domain Eukaryota; class Dinophyceae; order Suessiales; family Symbiodiniaceae; genus Symbiodinium; species Symbiodinium pilosum. The sequence goes on along the minus strand of CAJNIZ010003258.1, from coordinate 37,175 downwards.
TGTTTGTCGAACTTCCCATTCCAAGCTGTCCGGAATCCCTGATGCCCAGACATTGGGTACGTCTGAAGTCTCCTTTTCCAGAACCTAGAAGGACTCTTCTGGGGACGATTCTAATGGGGGGCCCAAGATATGGAACCTCAAGAATATAGTAGGAATGTAATAGGAATAGAGGGGCCTTGGCAGGTATATTATATTCCTGCCACATTCTTGGGGTTTCCTGTTTGGGGGTCCATTTGAACCCTTGCCAGTTCTGAAGATGATTTTGGAGTTTTTAGGGCGGTTTATAGTTTAGGGTTGTTGCGTCCGATTGCGGAGAATACCCCTATTGTCAAAGCCCGTTGGCGCGAAGGCAATGAGAGCTTTTTGCTCACCGGACTGGGACAAGTTGAAGGGAAGTGACTACAAGGCCACGGCTGTGAAGCTCAATGGATGGACAGGTAGTTTCCCAAAATTAGGGGTACCTTTTTGGGGTCCCCATAATAAGGATTATAGTATTTTGGGGTCTATATTGGGGTCCCCTATTGTGGGAAACTACCAACAAGAATCCTGCGTCATTCGATGTACCTAAACAAGCCCAGGGCGGCACGGTAGTACACCTCTCAACTCTAAGTCCCCAAGAACCTAAACCTCAAACTCCAAACCCTAAAGCGCACATGAGGGTCACGCAGGATGTTGTTCATCAAAAGTACTGGGTTCACCCTGGAGGTGTGTTTTTTTCTGGGCAAATTGTGACAACTTCGCCCCAGCTGGCGGCTTAGGCCCTACGAGGGTTCAGGGCTCAGAGAACAAAGAGTCCCGTTCAGGTTAGGGGCACTAGCAACTATAGCTTGTGTTGGAAAAGCCGCTGCCAACACTCCACCAAACCATGTTCTTAGATGTTCTTACTGATTCTGAGTACGGAATAGAGGAATAGACCCCTATACTAGCCCCCTGTTTAATACCATTTCCATGTCTTTTTCATTCCTCCATTTCCGAGGCCCTAAACCCCAGCATCATTTTTCCAGCATTTTCCAGTCTCCTTCTTTCCATTTCTTCGTACCTTACGACCCCAAAACCCTAAACCCTAAACGTCAGTAAGTGTTTGAACTAGTGGCTGCTCTCCTGACGAAGGGCTCGACATAATGCTTCCGATTTCTGCAGTTTTTCTTTCTGCTGCTTAGTAAGGACTGAGGGAACAGATCCTGATTCCCTACAGCACTCCTCATCACGCATTCCCTCATTCCCTACTAAGCACCCTAAACCCTAAACCTTACATCCTACACCCAAGACCCTACAACCTAAACCACCAGGGAGTTCTGTCAACCGTCTTCAGATGCCCCAATTGGACAGACCTTCACAGAGTCGCTGGACTGCTCGACTCCTCGTGCTCACGGCAAACGGGGATTACCCAAAATGCTGTTACCCTTTTGCGGTCCCAAGAAGAAGGACTATAGTATTTTGGGGTCTATACTGGGGTACCCCTATTTAGGAAAACTTCCAAAGCTTCGGCCCTGAGGAGTGAAGGTCTTTCGTCATTGTTGCTTGTCTTACCCCTCTTCTGTGCAATGAACCTGGAGTTCATAGGAACCACTGAAAAGGTGCCATTGCATGCTTTGGAAGTTGTCAGTCGATCTCAGATAAGGCCGTCCACCGACAGAGCATGTTCAAGCCGAAGCTTGTCTGTCCAGCCCTAAACAGGAAACCCCAAACCCTACTAAACCCTAAACCCTAAACCCCAGAGCTCCTTCTTGGCTACTGGCGTCACGCGCGGTCTGTCATCTGGGTCTTGCAGCAGGGCAATGTTTGCCTCCAAACATTGAGACGTTTTGAAGTGCTCCTATGCTCGTCCCCTCACCCAGGACCAAGTCGTCACCAGGCTAGATACCTATTCAGATCCGGCCATACGCCGGCTCCACCCCGTTGTCACAGCTTCCTGCCCCCTCCCCCACCATTTTATCCAACGCCCTCAACTTCATGAACCCGCAGTCTGAAACCTTAAAGCCCAAACTCCAAGTCATGGACCCTAAATCCAGAACCAAAATCCCAACATTGGTCAGGCTGGACCCGAGGCTATGGACCTGGAAAAGATGTGGCGCAGCTGCACTGGATTGCGATTGGGGCTTTGGGCCATGGAAAAAGGTCCTGATGTCACATGTAATCCTCGGACTCTCCATCCCCTAAGGTCGGTTCAATCCCATAGAGCCCAATCTCAGTTGGAGACTTGCAGGATTTGTGTGTGCGTTCTTTCAAGGTCTCTGCGGCCTAGCCAGTACTCTTTTCTAAGCCACTCTTATGCTGTAGATGAAATATGACACGACGATGAGCGACAGCGGCAGCAGCAGCAGCGGCAGCAGCGGCAGCAACTAAAACAACAGCCGCAACGATCATTACAATTCTAACCTCGTAAGGACTATAAAGCAGGCGCTCGCTCATGGAAGCTCGGCTGGATCCCCGCTTCGTGGACACTTACCTACAGCCGCCAGTGCTGCTTTTAAGGTTGGGCGTGTATAGGGGTTTGCAAAATTGCCGGCTTACCTTTGAGAGTCCCTTCAATAAGGCTTAGAGTGTGAGGAGGGCCCCTCATCTGGAGAATTCCCTCATTGGAATTGTGACTGGTTGTCGTCATGTTCACAAGATAATGCTGGTCGCATGCCTGCTGCCCTTATTTGGTATTACCATGTAACAGCAGGAAAGCTGAATTCCCTGGAATGCATTTTGAAGGATTGGACAGTTTTAGTGTTCTAGCAGGTCCCTTGTGCGATGCGAGACTCTCAGGATTGGGACGAAGGGCTTGGGGTTTTGAATCTGTAAAGGCCCATTGAAGCAGATCACAGTTGTGAAGACACATAATATAGAAGCGTAAATCATTTCTCATTGGGTTTCGGGATGTTCTTCCAAGAACTATAGAGAGATCATACGCAGAAAATACTCGTGATTATTCAGTTTTCTGGTAATCATGGAGTAGAGTTCAGGGCTTCAGGTGTAATTTCGGGGCCTGAATAGGGACCAACACTGGGGCCCCACATTCCTTCTATGGTTATGATTATGATATAAGCTAGCACCTAACCCCTATAATGCTTCCCTGTATAATCCCTTAAATAGCCCCCTTTAAGGAGTTTAAACTATAGATCATATAGAGTACCCCAGATAGACCGCACGTGGTTTTGGCAGTTATTTAGGCAGCTTCTTGAAGCAAAGTCTCCTAGGCCCGTCCTGAACAAGGTTTTCGGCTTGGGCTTTTTACTACGAGCTTCCTAATAAGCAGTTTTGTTTCGGGGGGTAGAGGCTGAGGGGGCAGATGGCGTCTCAAATTTGGTTGCAAGTTCATGCAAGAAGTTAGGGCCTCATCCAGCCCTGCACAGTCCTATTGGCTCCGTAAACCTTGGGTGTACCTCAGCTATTCATTGCTATCGGCCTTCCTAGACCTTAAACCCGAATTCCCAATCCCTGAGCTTAACAGGCAGACTCTACGTATAGGGAACTTGAATGCCGACTGAGATTATCTTTTCATAAGCCTTCATTCTACATATGTATTACATCACTGGACTTTCTAAGATCAACTACGGCTCTGCTCACCCTAGATCCTAATTTAAACTCCCAAACCTTAAGCCGCAAGCCCTGTGCCCTAAACCCGCTATCCTGAAACTTTAAGACTTGAACCTTATACCCTAAGCCCCAAATCATCAACTTGTAGGGCGACGTACTAAGGTTTGCTGACTCGGAGGGCTGGATAGCAAGGGCATTCGTGAACTACTTCGCCTCCAGCCCTCACGGCGCAGTTGCCAACGAGACTCAGATAATACTCCCAAAGGGAATGAAACAAGGATTTTACAAGGTTACAGAGGGATTAACCCTAAACCCTAAACCCTAAACCCAAACAGAGGGATTATTGGATGATGTAGGGATGACTTTGGGGGCTCAGAGCTTCTGGTATAGCCCCAACCTCTACGATGCACGGAATAAGTGGCACAGGATAGTCAGAGGGTCTTTGCTTCCCCCAGTGGTACCCTTTTACCCTTTTTGGGTTCTGGGTTCCCATATATAATATACCAACAGAAAAAAGGGTACCCTTATTGTAATATGGTTACTGGGCTACCAAGTTGAGGTGTGAGGTTACATCTGGCTCTAGGGTGAAAGGGCTGGTCGGGTTTAGGGCTTAGGGTGCTTTCTTCTCAGAGGCAGTTGGTGCCTGGTGGTTCGCCTGTTTGAGGATGTCTGGTGTGGTGCTTATGGGGTAGGCCTAAACCCTATAGCCCTAAAACCCTAAGATTCAGAGGCCGATTCGTGGACTGAACTGCAGATTCTGCTCCCAGCCTTCCCACTTCAGCTTTCGATAAGTCCCAAGTCTGCGTTGTTGTTGTTGAATACATGTTGTGGGTTTAGGATTTAGCGCTACGCATTCGGACATTCAACACACATAAGAAACTCATCGTCTCCAAGAGAAAGCGGGGGGCCTTCCTCGTCTGGACCATTGTCTTTTGAGCGTGCAGGGGAACCTTAATAGCCAACTTCATTGGTTTGTTTAATAACAGCCCAGATGGTCAACTGCAACAAAAAATATTCTTCAAAGTCCTTGAGGAGACGATTCAGCTCATTCGCTCCATTCACCTCTTCTCGAAGAATCCGGTCGTCGCTGTGCTGCTTGGGCGCTGATGAAGCGTTGTCGAAATTGTGGTCCCTTCAGTATAAGACACTTTCAAACATTCAGGGTATTCGAAAAGGAGCCCTTTTCATTTCTCCCTCCACACATTTTATTCTTGGTAGGTTTGGGGTTCAAGCTTGGGTATCCTTGTAGGACTATGGCTAACCAAGGTTGGATATCCCCTAAGCTCTACAACTGTGGTTCATGGGTAGCCAGGGTTGGATAGATTTCGCAGGTTTGTTGCCAATAGATGCCACATATCATATATCTCAACACCTACCTAGCTGAAACGAGTGGCCGAGCCATGACTTCGCAGGCTTTAGGGGTTCCATGAAGCCTCAACCTGATCCGAAACACGTGCAATCAGCCTTTAGGTTTCCCGGGGGGATTCCAGCATCACCAAACTCTAAGCACGGGCTGCTTCTTCCAGCCAGAGAGCACTTTATCCACCTGAGCCTTGAACCCAAATCCATAAGCCTTAATAAACCTAAGCCCGAAACTCCAGGCCCTACGCCCTAAGCCCTAAACCCCTAAACCTTGAACCCATTGGATCACCTCTTAGGGCTCCTAGCAGAAGGTTCCTTGCTCTGCATATAGAAGTCCTGCGCGCCCATGTAAGCTGTAGTCTAAACTCCCTAAAGGGGGGGTTATATAGGGATTATATAGGCGAGTATTATAGGGGTTAGTAAGGGGGATACTAGGAGGTTAGACTATGGCTCATGTAAGATGGTAACGGGTTTGGGGTCTGGGAGTTTAAGGCTTTGTGCTTAGGGTTTAGGATTTAGGGCGCAGGGTTTGGGGTTAGGGTTAAGGCCTAGGGCCCTGTGCGTAACGTTTAGTGTTGAGGGTTCAGGACTTAGGGTTCAGCGTCTGAGTTGCCTGCGAGGCTTCTTGATTGGTATGTAATTCGTAAGTGATGTCGGTGTCCGAGACAATCGGGGACGAAAGATCTCAACCCTAAGCACTACATCCTGAAACCCACCCCTTAAACCCTGGACCTCAAACCCTAAACCCTGATCCCAAACCCCTAAACCCTAAGCCTTAAGACCTAAAACTTAAATCCCTAAATCTCTGAAACTCTGAAGCCGTAAATCCTTGGATCCCTAAATCCCGCAGAATCCGGCGGAGGAACTTCGGGATGGCGATTCCCCTTGGACTGGATCCGCAGCAGTTCCCGCGCTTGGTGCCTGGGTTCGGGATTTTGGGGTTTGGGGCTTTGGGTTCAGGATGTAGAGTTTGGGTTAAGGGTTTCGTACAGGATTTCCAACCCAACTGGCCCCAAACTTTTGAAAGTTATATTCTCTACAGGATTGACCTCTCGTCAGGGAAGCACTAGAACGTGAAAGCCTTGGGCTGTACAGATTTTGCTCCAAACTCGGGAGCCCTGAGCTCTACACCCTAAATCTTAAGCCCAGACCCCCGAAGTCTAAACCCCATATAACCCCTAAACCCTAAACTCTGAACCCTAGCCCTAAACCCTGAACCCAACACCCCCAATCCTAGCCTAAACCTTAAACTCTGAATCCTAAACCCTGAACCCTAAACCCTAGCCTGATTTCTGAAACCGTAAGCCCTGAGCCCTGGCACCTTGATTCCTAAACCGCCCAAGCAGTGCACCCCTATGCAGCGCACCCTGAATCCTACAGTAAACCTTACTTGGAGGGTCATGGGAACTTAGTAAGTAGGTTAATAATTAGGATATCTAGCCGTATTATATGGGTTCTAGGGGTTATTAAACAACTTGCTAAAGTCTGGGGGTTGGGAACAAAATCCCGGTGTGAATCTCCTGAATCCCGAGAAATCCAGAACCCAGGGTTCTACAGAACCCAGGGTTCTAAACCCAAGGGTTTCTAGGTGCTCCTGCATGCACGTCCTCTGCAAAGCGAGGGAAGGACGGCAGTGCTTCAGAGTTAAGGGTTTAGGGTTTAGGGAGCTGCATGGTGGACTCCAAGTTCTTCTTTGGATTTAGACTCCGGGATTCTGGTTTAAGTCTCAAGGTTTCTGAAAGTTGTGGAGTTGTGAACTTTTTCAGATCCTGGTAACAAGGATCCAAACATTCCTTGGAGGAAAGCTGTTATGAACAGATGCCTGCCCCCCAAAACCTGGAACTGTAGATGGGAGTTGGGCTCAAGAACCTATCAATCGAATGCAGGGCTACATCTGGATCAATCTGTCCCAGTGATATACCTCACACATTGCTCCCTATTTGAGAAACCCCCGCATGGTTACGGTTCGTTCATAAAGCCACTCTGCGCGGGGTTCTCAACATGACTCAACATGCTCCCGGAAACTGCCAAGTACCTTGAACCGTGGAAGATTATTGCAAGGTGCGTCATCAAATGGGAAGGAAAATGGACAAGTAAACGGAAGCTGAGATTATGCAAGGGTTTTAGGATTTGTAGGGGGAGGAAAAGACCGAGTGCAAATCAGGTAATATCCTATAGTCTTCAAAGTTGTTGTTGTAGGTAACTCTCGTGTTTCGAGGTAAGCTATTGGCGCTATGCCCCGCTGGGGCGACAGTGGCACACGTATGCGTTTTTGGGGTTTGGGGCAGGGTGGATTCAGCAGACCCTGCGCTCGGACTGATTTGGACATAAGTTTTGAGGGCTCTGCAACCCCATGTAAGACGTAAGATCCCCAAGTGCCTGATAAGGAATCTTTTCTACTCCTACGGAGCCTCAACAGCAGGTTGTTTTTCAACATCATTTTGCATGTGAGCCTAAGATAGATTAACCAGGCTCCCTGAGAGAGTCTCTAAACCCTAAACCTTTCAGCGTTTTCCAGGCAATGTCAGCGGAGCTTCTACGGAGCTTCAACACCTATAGTCCCCCTTAAGTAGATAGAATATGTCTTTGGGTATATTACAATAAGATCTCCATATATCCCATATTCGATCTACTTAAGGGGGACTATACCCTAAACCCTAAACCCTATATTCTATCTACTTAGGGGAGACTATAGCCTGATGCCGTGACCTTTGTACCAGGAGCTTCAAGCTTTCTTGAACCTTAAAACGAACCTTCACAGATAGGCCCGAACCCTAAACCTGAAAACCTACATCCAAAACCCTACTACATCCTAAAGGGTGAAGGGTTTAGGGTTTAGGAAACCCTGAATCCTCAACCCTTAATCCTAAACCCTAAGCCCTAATCCAGGAGCTTTAACTTCAACAAGTTCCGGGGCTTCCTGCTGTCCAAGGTGAAGGCACATGGAGGGTCTAGGCCTATACCCTAAACCTTAAACCCTGAACCCTATTCTTGGGGACCCCAAGGCTATGTGAAGGCTTCCGAGGGAAGCCTTGTGGATTTTGAGCTTGGAGTCTACAGTTTTTTGAAAGGTTTGGCTATCCTAGGCCCCCCCACCTTCACCTCCCAAGCCTCACGACTAAAGCCGTTTAGGGTTTCGGGTTTAGGGTTGACCCCAAATATTAGGCTTTCCCACCATTGCTTGAACCGAACACGGTCAAACACGGAACCTTTCTCACCCTTTTGAGCATGTGCCTTTTCAAAAGGGATCTAGAGAGGGTTCCATGTTGCTTTACCTGCACCCTAATACCTGCACCCTAAACCCTAAAGCCAAAACGTAAATCTTTTCTGATAGACCGGCGTGGGACTGGACTCCGACCAGTACGTTGCTCCCATGGTGGACAACCTCTTCGAGATGACGGACTTGTACCCTTTTACCCTTTTTGGGTTCTGGGTTCCCATATATAATATACCAACAGAAAANNAGAAGAAAGGGTACCCTTATTGTAAAATGGTTACTGGGCTACCAAGGGTTTACGGTTTAGGACTCTGAGTCTCAACGTTGTGTTCTTAGTGCTAGAATGGGAGTCTTAGTGTCGCTGCAGACTGTCATGCTGATTTTCGATTGAGTATCAGGTCTCTCAGCAAGGACAATACGAGAGTTGTGGAATTCCCGGAACCCAGTCCTTCTGAGGCTTCCGCATTTATTCAAGATGTATTTTCCAGCAGCGGGCTTCAATTCTTTGATGTCATTTTCTGCTTTAGTCTGATGGTTGAAACTACCTGCACTTTTTTTTTCAGCGCCTCCTGTCACCTAGTTCGGGGACCTCTAGACTTAAGGAAGGTTCCTGGAGTCGTAGGCAAGATCTTCCATCTGCTCGTGAAGGAGCCCTACAGGCTCGGAATTTTTGATCCCTCGAGTTTTCGAAGGAGCGGGAGATCGATGAGCATTACCCCTTGCCCATCATGCCAGTACACTACCTGGACTGGAGCCCTGCGTGGAGATGCTTGGACTGCAGAGGTTCCTCAGAGGACTTTGCTAGTAAGTTTCCAAGCCAAGGTGCAACTTTGGGGGTTCAAGATGGAAGTGTCAGAACATCCACACTTTCAGTAAAAAAAGCTTCTAGATGGGAAATAATAAGATTCGCTAGATATTGGAATACCCTGAACCCTTGGGACACACTTCCGAGATGTGATGCCGGAATTGTAACCTCAAGCGTGTCGTACGCTGTTGCTAGGGAAGCATGCAGGAACTATAGATAGCTTTAGGGTTTACTGGGGCCTGAAATTAAGTTACCATATCATGGGTATATAGCAAAAGATAGGGTCTCCTTATTATAGTGACTTAATGCACTTAACAGCAGCCAGTTAACCGGGGGGATAATTTTCTTGGAGTTCTGTTCTGTGGTCTTGGCTCTTATGCTCAAGGGTCTAGGGTCTAGGGTCCCTTGAGAAGTACTGCTCATTTTGCAAGGTCCATATGCAAAACACATTCATTTTCTTGAGGGGGTCTAGAGTGCCCAAACCTAAACCCTAAACCCTAAACCCTAAACCAGATACCCCTGTGCCAAATGCCCAATCTAGTCTAAGGACGCTTCAGGTGGGTAGTTTCCAACACAAGCCTTACACAGCCCTTGTATAGCTTCTAATCTCCCATTTTAGCCTCACCTTAGCCTTATGTACAGGTCCCTAAACCCTAAACTCTAAACCGCTAAACCCTAAGATTTTATGAGCAGGGGATGTTGCACACCGCTAGGCATGAAACATTTGCTTCAAATACTACTAAGACTACATGAAAAACCTGAAGCCCTAAACCCTAAATCCTGAACCCTAAACCCCCAAATGATGGATAGTAGTTTCCATTTTCCTTTCCACTATTACTAAGTCCCCCCTAGACGGTACTGGATCGGCCCCCGCAAGCCTTGGCGCCCAAGATGTTCGGGGCGCCGGTGGGAGAATAGAAGCAACTGGAACAGCATGAAGAGCAGTACTGGCTCTAAACCCGAAACCTGAGGTCCTGGTTTAGGGTCTAGGGTTTAGGGTTTAGGGTTTAGGGTACTATAAGGCTTATATCAGGGTCTTCTTAGATTCCTATTATACCACTATTGCAGGGTGGGGGGGGCCTCCTAAGGCTGAGGGTTTACTCTGAGCCTAGGAAAACCAGGGCTTACTTGGAGGGTCATGGGGACTTAATAAGTAGGTTAATAGCTAGGATACCTAGGGTTACTATATGGGTTATAGGGGTTATCAACCTACTTACTAAGTCCACAGACCCTCCAAGTAGAGTTCAGGGTGATGCGAGCCTGCCTGAGGCAAAGCCAGTTTCTGGTCGCGCGTGTGTCCTGTTAAGCAGCCCTGCACGTTCCAGACCATGCGCTGGGGACACCGGGGCTTTCCACAGAAACATTTTTACTTGGAATATTGTAGTTCAGCAATTCAGTTTTGGGTTGAAGAATGGTACATGTCTGGCTTTCTGATACTTCCTCAAAAGTTAGCTTCTTAATATTTGACCTGCGTAAATGAAGATCTTTGTCATGTGGATGCAAGGGAAGTACTCTGCGCCCGAGGGCGCTAACAATGTTAGGGTTTCAGATTGGACAATATTTGGCCGTTTTTCGTGTTTAGGCAAGTTGGTGTTACAGCAATGACAAGCTTCCCAAAGGAAGCATGTACTACATGATCCTTTTCCAACCTGGCTTGGGATCCTGCAAGAATGGATGCTTCTCTTAGGGTCCAGGAACGCTGTGAACCTGGTAGCCTGTGGACTTGCTTTTCAAGATCAAGTTTGAGAGTTTTTGAAACGAACCCTCTAGAAACTTGAGAGAGAGATCCTACATCCCTATGGACGCTAAGGGTTTATACCTGAAAGTTCGCAGAGCTGAACCATCACCTCGATATTGGTCCAAGTCCGAAGCTAAACTGAAAACCCCTTGGGGTTCTTCAAAATTTCGGATCGCACTTGTGAAGCCCACAGAATTCTAACTGGCTTAAAATGATTGCCAAAAAAGGATTTCTGATTTTTGGATAGCTCCCATACACACCCTCTGTCAGGGCACACTTGAGTCATGTTTGAGCGGTTTACCCTGCCACAAACCATCATACAACCCACTAAAATAGCCCTATGGAGGCTATTGTCCTGGGGAGCTATGGTGTTCTGTGCTAGTTGAGGAGGGCTCACTGCACGCCAGTTCTCAAGCTTGAAATTTTTCAGCCCAGGCCCTAGATGTGAAGCCTCAAACCAGAACAACAAGCGAGAGCACATGACAGTTATTACTTGGTATTGTTCCCAATCACCAGTGCCGGTTCTTTCTATTACTAGCCATTTTTACTAATCACTAATCATTCAATTTTACGATTGCTGTTGCCATCAGCATTCTTGTTCCCTTTTCGGGGCGACATTACGGTTGCTATAACCCAGACTCCCCTATCTACAAAGAATGGTAGCTTTTTTTGACAATTGTCAGGGGGCGATTATTTTACCAGCTCTTCGGGTTTAGGCACGATACTTTGGGTCATTCCCCCTCCCAGTAACTGTCCTTAAAGGGGCCTTATTAAGGGGGTTCTTATAACTCCTATAACCCATTGTGGTAACAGTTACTGTAAGGGGGAATGACCCAAACGATACCAAACGATACCTATGATCTGCTTGGAGGACATGCTCACCCCACGTGGACGTACCACGCCCTCCCCTTCTTCGGCCGATGGCTTCGGAAGAACTTCCGCGACGAGACGCTTCCGGCAGCTGGGCATTTAGCGGCTCAGGGGGTTTGGGCTTTGCGGTTCTGTTGTGTGTTGGGGCCATAATCATTCTTATTCCTCTTCATCTTGTGACGATGACTGTGACTATTACTTTTATGCTTGTTATGAGCGGATTTAAAACTGTTAGGGGGAACTCTCAAGGCTGGGTTCAAGGCTTTGGGCTCCAGATTATGGTCTGGTCTTAGGGCCTAGGTTGAGAGTTCGGGGGTTTGTTTGCGTTTGACGAGTAGAGACAGCGGGGTGCTCTACATTGTAAATCTTCTGCGGGGAAGTGGCTATCAGTGAATCAAGGCGCTATAGTCATCGGATAATCATCATTCTGGAGGGGTTCTTAACCCCAAGCCAGGCGTTTTGGAAGTTTCAGCCTTTTGTGCTTCTGGCTTTGGCGTTGGGCTAAACCCAGGGACCTCTGACACGTGGCACTTGCTGAGGAGAGGAGGTAATCTCAAAGCATAAATGACTACCACTACTATGGTCCTAAAGTGCTTGTACATAGAACTGTGGTGCAGGTTCTCACCTGGACCTAAAATGGGGTTCCAATAAAAAACCCAAAATATTATAACCCTTATAAGAAGGGCCCCCAAGATGGTATCCGTAATCTTAGGAACGCCCTGTGTAATTATTCAGGCCCCTGCATTATGAGGAGCTGCCGTGCTGGTCCATTGTCCTCGGTATCCAGGCAGTTTGAATAAACATGTGGGTGTTCCCAAACATGGATGGGTCCCCTTTTTATACCTACCATATACTATGGCTATGATTCTTCATCATCGCAGGGACTCTTAGAAGGGGACCCCTATGGTTGGAAAACCACACCTATGGTAGTTTCCCTAAATAAAGGCACCCACATATAGATTCCAATATATTCTGGAAACCCCCTGAAAGGTTACCCCGAATCATTTTAGGAAGCCCCCATCTACCCTAAGCCCTAAGCCCTAAACCGTAAACCCTAACCCAACTAGTAGTCCCCGGCCTGGCATTGAGCAAGTCACCGCAGTTTTTGTAGGGCTGGTGCTAGATGGTTGCATGGCCATCTTTATCATCCCCCTTTAGTTCCTAAGCCTAGGGAGTAGGGGTTAGGGTTTAGGATGTAGGGTTTGGTTCTACTCAAACCAAGATTGGGATTAGGTTTGAGGGTTTAAGGCTCAGGGTCCTAGAACTTCTCGCAGCTCGGACGCAGCAATCTTACAAATCATGTAGAAGCTACTTGACACTGAGCCCGGCCCACAAAAAAACTAATCACACGCAGAGCCTCAGCATTTCAGCCCCCTGTCATACCTGGAGCGAGTTTGCTTTTGAAGGCTGTCTTCTTGGTATCAGGTCGAGGTTGGCCTAGAAGCAAGGCCGAAGGCTACTGAAAACATGTGCTAAAACAGCTAAGAACTGTTCCTTTGAGGTGCCCACGGGTTGGGGTGGGGGGGTTGTCTTCGAGGTTGCAGAGCACAAAGGGACGTCCAGGAGAAATGCGCGTCTCCCGTCACAAGCTCAATCATTGGCTCATGATTCTTCTCCTTGGTTGCGGAAGCTAAGAACACAAGATAACCTAAAATGATTCAAATCAGCTCTCCCTATCTACCCTTGTAGTGGTACTTCTATTCCCTCCCCCACTCCCCCTGAAGCCCTAGAAAGTTTTTCCCTAAACCCCAAACCCTCAACCCTAAGCCCCAACCCTGAGCCCTAAAATCGTGTTACCATCAAGCCAGAAATCCTGGAGCCCAGGAAGTCGAGGGGGTGGTTCCTGCCTTGAGGATCCTTGAAGTACGCGAGGATGAGGATCTGATGAACATAGGCGCGAGGTGTGGGGTGTAGGGTTTAGGGTTGAATCAAGGATGAAAGTGTTGCTTCTACAGGTTGTCGTTTCATGCAGTGTTTCTGCTCCTTCTATCCAAGACATATCTTCTGCGGTTTCTGCCTGGCAAGCCTAGCCTAAGCCCCTAAAGCTTAAAGCTTGAATGATATAGTCCTAGGGTCTTTGTGGTTTGAGAGGAAAAGAGGCAGACCCAAAGAGCCGGAATTTCCTTGCAGGGTGTGAGGTGAGGGTTTACGGTTTAGGGGTTTAGAATTTAGGGCCCAGGGTTTGGGGGTTTAGTGTTTTGGGGTCTAGCGTTGAGGGTTTAGAGCTTTGGGTTTAGGATTTAGGGTTTAGGATTGAAGGTTTAGGAATTCTTTGGGGTCAAGGACATTTACCCCTTATCGATGCCAGCTCTGCTGTGTTTTTAGTGAAGGAGGGGGCTCAGAATGTGGAGAGAAAATCAGGATCTCTCAGAGTTTTTAAGGCGTGCTCCTCTCCCGGGAAAGTACACCCTGCACCTTTTGAAGCGTCTCGATGGTGTAAACTCCCTACAGGGGTTATTCAGGGGATTATATAGGGTTTAGGGTCTGAAGTCCTCCAAGGGGGGTTATACACGGGAATTATATAGGGCACCATTGTAGGGTTTTTTTAGGGGGGATAGTAGGCGTTTCAACAAAAGCTCATTTGGGAGCTTTCATTGGGACACTGGGACATGTATATATATATATATACAATGTCATCTACGTAGGGGTTCTATGGGAATGGTGCGGAGGGAGAATCACATGGAAAAGCAAATAGAAACTTTCATGGACAGAGCAGGCTTGTAGTGGATTATAGTGTTTCGGGTTTGCAAGAAATAGGGGTCTGTTTCATGGGGTCCCTATAATAAGAGTTCTATTATTTGGAGCTCTGCCTGTTTATGGAAAGTACCATATGGAGATTTCTTAAGATAGGGTTAATTTTGGACCTAGTCTTGTGCAGCAACAGCCGAAGCATGGCCTTTGGTCCGTACAAACACCCGCTCACAGTACAGAGCGGACTGATCACAGTACAACCACAAGCACTACGTACAAAGCACAGACGGTCCAACTGGGAAAACTACTAGGTGGGTGTTTAGGGCTTCGTAAATTGAATGGGTTCATCATGAATCGCCGGGCTGTTATACAGTTACCTGCGCTATACATACTGTACATGTATTCACCAATTGATACATCATTGAGAAACTCAGAAGAAGTTACGAGGGGGGTATGGGGCCCGTACCAAGACTTCTATGTGGGCAATTGGAATCTTGAGAACCTCCCATATCGTTTCTTCAATACTTGATTACCCTCAGGTCGAACACTAATACCGTAGTATATGTAGCTAGCTTAAAACATGGAGCCTTGAGTGCTCAAGCCTCCGCTCCTTTCCCCGGACTCAGCAAAACACGGCGGAAGGCCCCAGACCCAAAACCGCGAAAAAGTTCTTGGTCTGGGTTCAGAGGCTTTAATTTGGGCTATTCAGGCTTTAGGGTAGGTTTTAAGATTAAGGCTACCTAACGGTAGACGGAAAAAGCCTGTACCCTAGACCCGAATGCTAAACCCTGACCCCTAAATTATGTAAATTGCTTATTCTCAAGATTATGGGTTCCTTTTGGTTATAAACTATATCACAGCACGTACTATTTAGAGGTGCCGAAATGAGACCCTAATTTGGGAACTAACCTAAACTCTAAGCCCTAAATCGTAGCTTCCATTTTCTTTTCCATTATCCTTAAATAACCCCTATAGACCCCTATATACCCCTAACTTTGGGAACTACCCAACCCACATTTCGAGGAATTACCCACATCCCTAGATTTTGGGAACTCCCCAAAGTGCAGGTTTGTGGGAGGAGAGAGCGACCAAGCAGTGGTGCAAATGGGACCTTCAGGATCCAAAAGAGTTCGAGGCTACAAGCTTTTAGGGGTTTGGAGGTTTAGGGTTTAGGGTTTGGAGGTTTGGAGGTTTAGAGGTTTAGAGGTTTAGGCTTTAGGGTTTTAGAGGTTTAGGTGTTAGGGTTTAGAGTTTAGGGTGTAGGGTTTCGGGTTTAGACTTTAGGGTTTAGGGTTTAGGGATTAGGCTTTAACTTTAGAGTTTACAGGTTTTGTAGGGGTTTAGGGCTTAGGGCGGTTTAGGGTTTGGGGTTCAGGGTCTTGCGTGTTTCGCGAAGCTAGGGCTCCCCATCTTGGGTTTCTTGCGCAGGGTTTAGGGTTTAGGGTTTAGAGTTTAGGGTTTTAGGGGTTCAGGGTTTAGGGTTGACATTTAGAGCAATAGCGGCTGCAGATCGTGGGTGTCCCGAGATTAATCGCCTAGGTTTAGGGCTTAGGATATCCCGCGACCCTAAACCCTGAACCATAAAACGCATGGTTTAGGGCTCAGGTTTGGGGGGCAGGGCTTCGGGCTTAGGGTGTTAGGTAGCAGTTCTTACATGACGTATTGCATGTTTTAGGGAGAGCGGGGGTGGATCATAGCTTGATTTCGATTAAGAAAGACTACAAAATGAAGTCGACATATCTCAGCTTCATTTCATACCTATCTTGGGTGTGATGTCTTGGAGGCAAAATGCTTTTGCTCAAGGCTTCAGGGATGTGGGCTTTTTTTCAAAATCATCCCTACCTAGTCCCTGAAAACCTCCCGACAAATTGCTTGACAATCTTCACATACACCTAGAGTTTTTGAGGGCCCTAGATACTAAATCCTGCACCTTGAGCTTTAGCCCTTCACACCCTCAACCTGAAACCCCATACTTTACTTTGAGAAAATCCTAACTAGGCAGGCACCGCGCGCGCCCAGGTGCCCAAACAACAGGCTTTAGGGTTTGGGGTTCAGGGCTTGGGGTTTAAGGGTTCAATTTTCAAGATTATTAACTTACAAGTCTAAGCCTTACAATCCCTAAGCCCTGAACCCTGAACCCTAAATCCAAGAGCTGAAGATTTGAGTCCTAAACCCGAAGCCCTTAACCGCAAGCATTGCCGCCAGGCATTCTACAAGTGGCAGAAGGGGCCCCAAGTGGAGTCAAAAAATGTTAGGCCGGACCAGCGCTTCTACAAGCACCTCAGCAAATGACTGGACGAGGGGTCCAGGGTTTGGTCTTTGCACTTGAGGATTCAGAGCTGAAAGGAAGGTAGAGATATGGGCGCCCATTGGGGCAATATTGGGGTTATATTGGGGTTGTATGGGGATAATGGAAAAGAAAATGGAAACTACAACATGATACTAAGGTATATATTTGGTTATATAGTTCAGACTTTTGAGGGGTGTGAGTCTCGAGTCCTGGCTCCTTGTTGTCAAGGTCAGCTGACTTCAGTGCTTTTAGGCAAAGCAGCATGCCAGAAGATTCGATTAGCTTCTTGCATGATCTCCAGTGCACCTTCATATGGGTGGTTGTGAAAATTGTGATCCCTTTTCTGGGTACTAATAATAGGGATCCAAAAAAGGACC
>CAJNIZ010003258.1:6824-20186 GCA_905231905.1 Symbiodinium pilosum | reverse complement strand
GTTATATTGGGGTTACATTGGGGCAACGGAAAAAACAATGGATTTTGGTTGGGGGCTTGCAGCAAAGGAAAATGTAGGAGAATTGGGGTTCTCAGAGCTGGTTCCGGCTTGCAACTTCTTATGTAGGGCATGTGCCCGAAAGCATCTAAAGGATAAGTCAAATAAAGCAAGCCGTCCGGCCGTATGATAGAAATAGTAATACTAATGAAAGCATAAAACACAGATTATTAATAGCAATAATAGTAATAATTAGAGTAAGATTAGTCATATGTGTTTTCGGCACGGCATGGCGCCCTGTGGGCGCAAGGGGAGATGTGGAGACTTTGACAAAAGAACAAAGGTCCAGAGCAGAATAATCCGGGTGGTCTGATCTCCGAAAATGACATGGTCGTTATCATTTTTAGTACTCGACTGTGGAAGAACCGGTGTTATTGTGTGGTATGATTGAAACATCTTTTATTGGCGATGTTTTCACCTTCTGTCCTTCTCTGAATGGAAGAGTCTGCGGGCTCCAAGCCCCATATCACACAACCTCGAACCTCAAAGCCCCACCCAGAGAAACCATGAAATCGTTTACTCTTATTCCTTTCGACCTCGACCCCCATCTGAAACTGCGTGTTTGATGGGAATCCGCTCAAGTTGTGACTTGGATACCCCGAGGCTCCCCTGAGTTCATTATTCTGGATCAAACCCTTACTTTTTTATGCAGCATACCTCCCTAAACTCTACAAAGGCGCGGGGCCGTGAAGCTTTTCTACAGTGCCCACCATGCAGTGCATCCGAACCTCTGGCTTCCTTGTTCTTAGGGTTTAGGGTTTGTAGTTACCCTTAGGTAGATGGAATATGGGGTATATGGGGATCTTATTTACTTAAGGGGGACTATAGCTTTTTGTTCAAACACGTCCCCCATTATCCGGCCTCTTATAGGGAATATTTATGCTAGGGACACAATGGGGCGTGTTTAGCATTAGCATGAAGTGATAAGTAGAGAATTCAGGAGTTGGAAAAGAACATGGAGGCTACTTTATGGTTCAGGGTTGAGGAAGGGAGACGGCAACAAATTTTGTTCAACAACTGAGGATATGGTTGCTACTTTAGCAAGCCATTCCTCCATTCCCTCCTAACAGCCAATCTGCTGGTCTACGGGTTGAGGGTTCGGCGGGCTTGGGGTTTAGGGTTCAAGGCTTAGGCTCCAGGGCTCAAGGACTAGGCTTTAGAATTCCAAACATACGGATTCAGGGCCAAGCCTTAAGGTTTCTACTCTATTTGTCGGAATTCTCACTGGTTCGCTGTGCTTGCAGGGCTTTCCAACTGGGTACCATATGCAGGTCTGAAGTAGGTTACTCTGACCCTGGACCTCCAACTAGACACCGCAGGGCATTACCGGAGCTGTTGATCAGAGTTGCTTGATATGGGTTACTTGTAAGAACCCCGCTGTATGTACCCATATGAGCTACAGTCTAAATTCCTTAATGGGGGCTATATAGGGGATTATATATGGGACTACTATAGGGGCTGTTAAGGGGGATACTAGGAGTTTAGACTATAGCTCATATGCCCTATCTGTTTGACACGGCCAGCAGGTTGGCTGTTTTCTGCCTAGAGCCTCCCTCTTCGTGCGAACGAGGTCACAACTTACAAAGGTTTAAGGCCACAGGCTCAGTTTTCTGAAAGTTCCCTTGAACTGATTTGTAATTCTGCTATGTGTATACATGCATACCTAATCCCTAAACCCTAATCCCTAAACCCTAAACCCTAATAACCAGTTGAAATTATCATTCCTACCAGGGGTCCAGGGAACTTCCAGCTTTGGACTTGGGCGCTGCCAGGGTTCATGGGGATTCAGTAAGTAGGTTAGGGTCTAGAGTTTAGGGTTTAGGGTTTGGGGTTTAG
Source organism: Symbiodinium pilosum (assembly GCA_905231905.1). Classification (NCBI taxonomy): domain Eukaryota; class Dinophyceae; order Suessiales; family Symbiodiniaceae; genus Symbiodinium; species Symbiodinium pilosum. Next base: position 18,293 of record CAJNIZ010003258.1, on the reverse strand, counting down.
GGTTTAGGGTTTAGGGTTTGGGGTTTAGGAGTTAGGGGTTGGGGTTTACGGTTTAGGGTTTGGGGTTTGGGGTTTAGGGTTTAGGGTTTGGGGTTTGGGGTTCAGGATTTAGGGCTTAGGGTTTAGGGTCATGGGGACTTAGTAAGTAGTTTAATAACTGGGATAAGTAGTGTTACTGTATGGTGTATAGGGGATATTAACCTACTTACTGAGTCCCCATGACCCTCCAAGTCGGAGGACCCCTCATCCTATAATAGTGGTAAAACAGGAATCTAAGAGGACCCTAATGCAATCCGTATTATCCCTTTTAGTCACTATTACTGGGTGGAGCGCCCACCTAACCTAAACCCTTAACCCTGGGTTTGGGATGAATCTTCGGCCTGTTCTCAAACATCTACTCACTGGTCCTGAGTAGGGCATATGCGAATATGTTACTTAGGTTTGAGGGCTTAGGGTTAGTAGGTAAGATGGGAATATACCATACATGGAGAATATAGGGATTATATTACCTTACTCTCGACTAAGAACCAGTAGGTCTTGGTGCCTAAGCCCTAGACTCAGACTGCTTGCTGCAACTTTTTAAGGAGCGAATCGGAGCAGCACATCACGCGCATGCATGACCAGCTACCTGGCCTGGCATCTAGCGGGTCTGGGAAGTGAATCTGGGTTAGGTTGGGTCTTGGGTTCTCTGTACCAAAAAGGTATTCCCAATTTTGGGAACCCTCCTAACCCGTAACCTGAACCCCTCAGGCTGTTGGCTGGATGAAGGTTCCAGGCGGAAAGACGTGATCGTCCATGCGCGCATCATTGGGTTTTACAATCAACTTTTTTCAAGCATGGGGTTGCGGGCTTAAAAACCATTTGTTTTTTTTGAAAGCTCATTTGAGCCTTTTTTTAGCTATCTGCCCTCATCTGGCTCAGACTCATTGCTGTCTTCCCCTCATCTTTCCGTGTTGGTACATCGCTGCTGTCACTCCTTATGTTGTGGCTACCTTCTAGATCATCGCTCCTATGAATAAGGTTGTTGTCAAGGTTGTCGGAAGGGCACCTTCAGTTTGGAAAGTTTCGCTTTGGAGCATCCAGACCCCAAACCCAGTCGACCCAAACTAATCAACAACAACATCCCCTGAAAGTAGCCGTACAGCCCAGGCCCGTAACCTACTACTGGGTTGCTGTTAAGGAAGTTAAATTTGCCATGATAAAGAAACCCTGTTATTTACTATATACCCATATTGTGAACCCTAAACCCTAAACCCTATGTACCCATAGTGTGGTCAGTTAGCTTAAGGCCCTAAACGAAAACAAAAAAAAAAGAGACTCAGGTTCATGAGCGGCAACTGGCCCTCCTCCGGCACCCCCACATGCAGTTGTTGTTAGACTTACTGGTTCTTGGTAGGGGTATATAATCCCCATATGACTTATAGTTCGAGCAAACTTTTCAAAGGAGGGTTATATAGGGGATCATATCGGGGAGTATTATAAAGCTGATAAGGGGGATATGAGGAGTTTAGACGATGCCTCATATAACGCCCATATAAGATATTCTCTGAACCCCTAGTAAGAACCAGTAGGTAGATTAGAGCATAGGGTGTTGGGTATATTCATTCCAGGTTGAAAAATATTGACACATCTGGAGATGATGGGGGGACCTCAAAACCTAAAGCCCCTCACGAAGTCTTCATCCTCCTCGTCTCCCTTACTAGGACGCTAAGGTTGACTGAGCAAGCAGGTTTAAAAAAAAGGGGTACCTTGGGCTACTACATGGTTGATAGGGATTGTGAGTATATGTACCAAGCCCCCTAACCCTAAAACCTAAACCGTGTAGGTTGCAAGCTTGGGATACACCACTCAACAATCCCTGGGTTTTTGGAACCCTAAACCCTAAACCCTAACAATCCCTGGGTTTTTGCAACGGGTCTCGGTATCGACTTGTTTAGGATGAGGAGTGGGAACGAGCGTGGAAGCCCTGGAGGATGCCTAGAGAGATTACTGAAAGATTACTGTCTGTCTATAAGTACTTGTATGGGGCTTTCATGTTGTTTAGGGGCAGAGTAACAAGACACCTTAAAGCCGAAAAAAACCCTAAGCCCTGAAACTTAAAACCTTAAACAGTAGTTTCCAATTTCTATTATTACTATATATACATATATACCCTATACATTGAAGGGGTTTCGCGCTCGTCTTTCGAGGGAAGGTTTGAAGGCTCCTTGGTCCTGGTTCCTTTTCGAGGGATACCACGAGGATTGTACCTCCATATTTATTATTGGGTTTCTACTTACTGCTAGTCAATACTGAAGTATATCTTAGGTGGAGCCCCCACCCTGTAATCCTGGCATATAGGTAGAGAAGAGGACCCAATTATAATCACCGCTATCCCTTATAGTCACTACTACTGGGTGAGTGACGGGGTCCATCTACAGTATATCGAACGCTGACCAGGAGTCTGGGCTTGAGCCCCTAAACCCTAAACCCTAAACCCTGAACCTTTAACCCTAAACCCTAAACCTTAAACCTTTAACCCTAAACTCTAAATCTTAAACCCTAAACCTTTACCCTAAACCCCTTCATGGAAAAGAGCGTTGCCAAAAAAAGCACCTTCATAGTAAGGATGAGGCGAACTGAGCCCGCAGGGAACGACAGTTGGGGTTTTTGCTTCCCCCCGGAACTAACTCTGGAAACCTTCAAAAGGCTGTGCCAGTACTACTGTCCCTCCGAAGAGGACGGTTTTACGAAGCTCCATGTAGGTTTTGGGTGAAGGTGGGGCAACCAACACTTCTCATTTCGACCCCCAAGCCCCGCGAAGCTCTGCGCCACACACTTAACACCCCCAACCCACAAAACCTTGAGAGTCGTAGGTCCACACGCTCAACCCTAACCCCTACTAACCCCCAACCCTAAACCCTAAACCCTGAACCCAGGGACACCCCCTCATTTGAGCCACAGTCTAGACTCCAAGTATCCCCTTAGTAACCCCTATGATACTCCCCTATTTAACCCCCTTTCAGGAGTTTAGACCCTAAACCCTAAACCTCATATATCCCCATATAGCCCCATACAATTCCCTATATAATTCCCTATATAACCCCCTTTAAGGAGTTTAGACCCTAAACCCTAAACCCTAAACCCTATAGAATCCACATATACTCCCCTATATGGTCCTCTGTAAAACCCCCTTTCAGGAGTTTAGACCCTAAACCCTAAACCCTAAACCCTCAATCCCAAACCCTAAACCCTATATAATCCCCCATATAGTCCCCTTTAAGGAGTTTAGAATCCCCTATATGTTGACCCAGGCATTGTTTTCGAAAAGAGGCTCTGGTCTGCTGAGGAGCTTCGCAAGGAGCACCCAGAGATGAAATGTTTGTTCTGAGGTCTGCGCAGGGCACACTGTTTAGGGCTTAGGGGTGCTCTTAGGGTTTAGGTTCAAAGTCTTTAGCCCCAAGGGCTTTCATGAGTGTATACAAGATTCCGCAAGGATTTTCGTGCGTGTCCTTATGACGCGTGCATTGGAGATGTAGTTCATTGAGAAGCAAGCAAAGTTAGATGCATGCATCCTTCTGTTTACAGGGTTTGATGGTTTGCGTGTTTGGGATTCGGGTTTGGCGAATTATGGCTTGGAGGTTTCGAGGTTTCGGGTTCAGGCTTTAGCCCATAAGCCCAAGATGCTAAAGCCCCAGCAAACCCAAAGTTTTGAAAGCGTAAAACCTTCCACCCCCAAACCCTGAGCCCCAAACTGTAGTCTTTTGCAGTTGGGGTATTTCTTTAGACAAAGACATGGGCGTCCATCTTCGCCATGGGAAGGTCCACCTAAGCTTGACAGGTGAAAGCCAACATCGCTGTTATTTTGAAGTATTACTGAATATTGCTATTCTTCTTCTGATTATTATTGTTATTATTATCATTGCTATTACTGTAATGATAGTTGTCCATATTGTAATAAGTATTCTTACTATCATTAGTATATCAGTATTTGTTACCATCATTAGTTTATTCTTGCTACAGTTTCTATTTTTACTGTATAAAAAATTTACTCAGATAACCCCTATATAATCCCAGTTTCCATTTCATTTTCCATTTCCTTTTGCATTTGATTCTCCATTATAGGGCCCTAAACCCTATATTGGTTACCATAGGTATTACTGTGCCAGACCCCAGCTGCACGCAGTGTCACTGCCACACAGCACGAAGACTTGTGGGCGTGAATTGAGATGGGAGTTTCTCAAAATGTGACCCATACAATCCTTAAGAGGAACTGCCCCTACTGACTTCGTGATCCCAATAATCCCTAGGTATGTTTTGGATTTTGAGAAGTCCCGGATCGAAGTAGGAGAAAAGCGTTGCGGACTGCCTGCTGGACATGTGAGGGTTGCTTCCAGGGTTTACCCTTCAAACTAAAATAGGAGCCCACAAAGGCACTTCTTGAAGTGGACTCTGGTCTTCATAGGCCCGTGATTTGGGGACCTTATGTCCCTAAACCCCAAGCCGTGGGTCCAGGATCCCTCAAAGCATCGGTGTTTTGGACAGAAGGTGTTGAGTTCTGCCACCACGCAGTTTAGGGTTAAGGGTTTAGGGCTCTAGACTGTTAGTGCAGGGACGTTGCAGCATCTGGCGTCCCTAGATGGCGGCAATTTACCACATGGGTGTTCTGGAAAGTCCTTCAAGAACAGTCTTCTGCGACCGCTATGCATTTGGACTGTAGCTGCAGACTTGGATGAAAGTGGCACTTTCGCAAAGGTTTGTGAACAGTCGTGTCCCAGGTCGTGGTAGCTTTGCATAGTATGTTTATGCAGACTTATGTGGAAGTTTCGCATACTGAGCCCGCATGGTATGACGCAATCATGCTTCGTAGGCAGCAGACGGACCAAGCATAACTAGGTTTCGGGAAGCTTGCACATGACCCCATGCAAGCCATTCAAAGGCGTGACGTTTGTGCTCCACTGTTCATGCTCGCTTCTGAGATAGCGCTAGATACCCCTAATAATCATTCGACTTCAAACCATAGTAATCCCTAAGCCTAAACCTGAAATCCGAACCTTCACCCGTAAACCCCTAAACTCTGCACTGAGTTACCTTCTGCAACCTAAGGAGCTCAGGCAAGCATCAAAAGATTTTGGTTTGGGGTTTAGGGTTTAGGGCTACCTTATCAGCAAAACAAAGAACTTTCGCGATCCTCACCCAACCCCACTACGGATTAAAAGATACACGATGGGCCTAATAACTCTCAGCCTCCTTGTCACACTTTTATTAGTAGGGAACAAGGAATGCCTATATAATGTATTCCCTTACTCCTTACTAAGAACCACTACGTTTTACTACCCAAGTAGTGAGGTCTTGCTATAAGGGGTCTTTTCAATAGGACCGGCAATGGCCTTACTGACTTTTAGTAGGGAATGAGGGAAGATAATCACTAGATAATCCCCATATCGTATATTCTTATTTTCCCTGTTGATCGCCAGTAAACTGCTGGCACAGGTTCTGTTCATGGTAACGGCGACTGAGATGACAGGAAGCTTCTTGATCTCAGATGCTGTCTGTGTGAGACGTGACATTTCAGCTGCCTTTCATGACTATACTTAGGCGGGCTAGTAGGGAGTAAGGGAATATCATCCCTTACTACAAGCCCCTGAACCCTAAACCCTAAACCGTATAATAATTAATTCCCTTATTCCCTGGAGTGTCATCTGGGTGCCCACCTCTACATTGTTCACCCAGACCGCATAAGTTGCGAAAAGCCGCAGAAATTGCCGGTGCATGGGCTGTTGTTCTTGAGCTATAGCGGGCCAGTCTAAACCCTAAACCCCTAAACCCTAAACCCTAAACCGTAAACCCTAAACCCTAAGTAAACCCTAAACCCTAAGTAAACCCTAAACAAGCACATGCGGGAGGGTCTAAAAGGATGCTACCGGTAGTACCGTTCTTGTTCTTGCTTCTGTCACTTCTCTCTGTCCAGGCTCACCGCACATGATGATGCTTCTCAGACCTGGCGTGGGCTAGGAGTTAGGGGGATCAGTTAAGCTATAGTCTAAACTCCTTAAAAGGTGTTTATAGGCCCAGGGGGATACTAGGGGTTTAGACTATAACTCATGTAGAAGAAGAGCCTTTTTGGCAATTTTTTGGGGCTTTGGCTTTCAGCCATTATGTTGCCTAATTTTGCGGTGCAGGTAGTTAGGGTAGGAGGTATGTAGGGTCGTGCAAAAATTACTCATGCAAGGCCAATTTTGGGCAGAGGCCATGACTATTCTGAGAATTGAGTAGAATTTTATTTGGGTGTTTTACAGCCCCCAATATACAGTAACATTACATGCTCCTTGTGGGTACTGTACTTTATTGGAGGAACATGGCTTAGTCATCGTTTTGCGCTGGGAACCGTCTACTGAGGCAGGGCCTCATAGCATAAGACAGGCGTCTTTAAGCTCCCCCTGGATCGGGCCCTAGAATGCTAACTAGAGCTATCCTCCGAATCTTGAATCCCCGCACCCCCCGTTGTATTGAGTACTCCTACAATAAAGCCTACCACAATGGGCATACTCAAGATTAGAGGCACGGCGGGTTTTAATGGGCACGCTAAATATTGGGGGGCGAGGCGTGCTTAATATGGGGGGAAGTTGATGCCCAAACGCGGTGATGAGTTTGAATTCTTATCAGGGTCTTCATAAATAGGGGACCCCTAGTGCAGCCCCCCCAAAATACTGTATTCGTTATTATAAGGACTCCCTTGCTGGAGCCCCTCACTTTTGGAAACCCCTAAATTTCCTGGTTGTTCCTACAGGTTTTAGACTGATGCTACATAAAAGTTATGCCATCTAAATTGTACAGGATATACAGTATTCCGGAATGTCCACAATATTGGGGTACCGAATGTTGTATCCATATTCTCTATCCTAATTACTCGGTTCATTGCTTAGAAGCTGCAAACGGGATCCGGGGCTCATGTGAGCCTGTGTAAGAAGCCACCGGAAAGCAACAATTTCAAGTCAAGGGACACAAACAATTCTACTAAGCCTGCATGTCTCAAAGAGTGCAAATTCACTAAACCTGCGCTGGAAGCCACCCAGCCCTTCAAGAGGCGAAGCTCAAGATGGTGCAGTGCATGAAGTGCGGTTGGGTATGTGCCAAAACTACGTTTTCCCTCTAATGAGGGTAGCAATGGGCCTCAGATCTTTTCGTAGTTCCCATATGTCTCCACCTTTGGATTGCTTTGGCACTTAAGGTTTGGAAGCCTAAAGCAAAAGCCCGTACCTTCTCCAAACTAATGAACATAGACGCCTGCGCAGGCCCCCTTCAAAACGACAGTAGTGTTCATAGGGCTGGGCGTCCATGTTGGTTGGGGGAAATGCAAAATCTTAAGTCTCAAGCCCTCTCCTTCCCGCCCCTAAGCTTTAACTCGCCGGAGCCTCAATGCCTACAGCTCCCGGAGCTATTTAATGCTCCATCATCCCCCAGCCCTGAATGTGGCATGTTCTGCAACCTCTTTGTTTTTCGCTTTTCATCAAAAAATGCTTCATTTCCAGTACCCAAGAGGCATTTTTGGGAGGGGAGGGTTCCAGGGCAGATAGAGTGAAGCCATTCCTGTGCGGGTTCGCAGCTGCGATGTTGGCTCAACATGAGGGTCAAAGAGGTGGTGTATGCAGACCCGGCTATTTCAGACATGAAGCCCGAAACCTTAAATCCCAAGTCCCAAAGCCGAGAGACCATGGGGTTGTAGAAAGCTCCCGATGTCAACAAGTCAGTGGATCTCGTTTGCCCTACTGCGTCCCTAGCAACTGTATTGGATGGAAGTATGTACTAGGGAGCTGCCCTGACACCGTTCCTCCAGCCTCTTCAAGCCTAAATCCCTGGGTTCAAGTCATCCACCCCCAGCCCCACACCCTGACTCGCAGCTCCAGACCCTGAACCCCAAGCTCAAACCCCGCGGTCTTCCCGACAATTCGGAAGAGCATTCTGTGCTGCAAGTGATGCCTGGTGCTCTTGCGAGGCCTTCCAGGGCTCTTAGAGAGGATCTGTCAGTTTGTTTCGGCTCTCTTTTCTGATGGCGATGATGGTTTTTATCGGTCTATCATGGGTTCGGGTTTCAGGAAGTACCGACTTAGAAGACGTTTGATATGTTGGGGTGGCCGTTTCTATCCTGCCATATCTGCATAAGAATGAGTGTAGCGAGAGGTGGAGGGATGTAATTACTGGGAGGATTAGGGTGATAAAGTACATGCATTTAGCATCCCACTGACCTTCCCATTACGGGTCTATGCGGGCCTGCTAGGATGCTACGCAAATGCCGAGGCTTTCAGGGATAGGGGTTTAGGGGTGCATCTTGGATACTGCCCCCACTCCGTAACAGACTGTTACAATGTGGGGGTAGTACCCAAGGTACATCTCTGTTCGAGTGGCCGGCTGTATTGAGGCACTAAGTCCTAAACCCTAAACCCTAGACCCCTAAACTCTTAACCCCATAGATCTCCAGCCCTAAACCCTGAACCCTAAACCCCAGACCCCTAAACCCTAAACCCTAAACCCTAAAGCCTAAACCCCAGACCCCTAAACCCTAAACCCTAAACCCTATAGATCCCCCAAACCCTAAACTCTTCAGCGTTTCATGCTCTTGGGTTGGCAGGGTTTCATCTGCTACTCTCGAAACACTAGCACGTCATGAGTGACGAATGTGTACATCTACAGATAAAGCTATAATCCTACACCCTAAACCCTACATATATATATAATCGTATGTAGATCCCTAGATCGCTTACCACCTCGCGTGCCAGGGATCCACTTTGCGGCGGTCGGCTCGGGTCCTGTTTCAGCGTGCCGGGTGGAGGGGGCAGGGTTGAAATGCGCAGCGCGAAGTCGGGCTTAGGGAACTTGGGATTCCATGGGCTTAGGCTTTGGAGCTTAACATCTTATGACCTACTTATACTTGTAGTTACCCAGAACGGGGGTCAATGGGGTGGTAGCTACAAGTGCGACTAGGGTATGAGTGCCCATGGACCTCCAAGTAGCAAATGCCAGGCCGGGGGTTTGTTCCGCGCAAGCTACAAGGTTGTGTCACAAGAGTTCCATCCGAGATTTACCTACACAATGCACTCACTCGCCCCCCTAAACCCCAAACCTTAAACCGCTATGAACGGCCCATGAACAGTGGTTGAGGCTCATGTTGTCCCGTCTTGCAACCCAAGACAGCCTTGAGCTATTGTATGCGGTTTAACCAATGCCACAATTTTTGGTCCTAGATTCCGTGCATAGTCATGGTATAGGTACGTGAAATAGATCTTAAACTTAGGTTGGTATTCTTTCGGTCCCGACAGTCCGTAGTTTTGCTTCTGGAGCGGCTTTCTAGCAGCTGGGTTTCCCAACATACCGCGGGTGGAGGAAATCTTGCTCCACCCTATATACCTGAGACCCTAGCAATTTCGGTCCATTTGGGATCCTAAGTGGCCCTAAGCCTTAAAGCGGTGCAAGAATTCCTTTATCCAGCGTAGTTGCCTGCGTGCAGGCTTTGTAATTCCAGATTCAAAGACAAGGGGTCGGCGTGGAGGTGAAAACTTCTGGGTAGGGTTTAGGGTTTCGGGCTGAGGGTTTAGGGTTTTAGGCTTCTGGGTAGGGTTTAGGGTTTAAGGTTTACTGTTTGGGCTATGATTGGTCATGTGACGTCCACCAATGTATGATACAGACCTTATTGGGAGAGGAAGGGGCTTTGAATAGGTCTTCCCCCTTTGACAAGTGTGACTCATGCAAACTCCCAGCGACTTACCAAAATCCAGGATACTATTTCAAAGGCAGGCTCTTCGCGATTTACGTGTCCAAACCCCCCACCCCAACGTTACCTAAGCCTTGACTGCATCGCCGTCATTCGCAGTCCCGCAGGACCCTCAACCCTAAACCCTAAACTTAAAATAGGCTATAAGTTGCAGTGCGATTCAGGGCCCCAGGCTGGAGGGCTGTAGGGTTATGAACTTAGGGCGGTTGCTTGAACCATCCTTACATCCTAAACCCCAAACCTAGGGAATTCTATCCTTGTAGCTATCCCTGGGGTTTAGGGCTCGAGTTTTTGCCAAGCTTTGGCGACGGTGCTTTCTCAAGCGTCGAACATACCTCAGCATTGCACCCATCATTGGGAGACCATGGCTGTTAGCTCAGGCCCTCGACCCTGGACTGGACACGAAAGCCCTAAACCCTAAGCCCTGCACCCTAAACCCAACCCCCAAGCAGACCTGGGAACACCTAGCCGACACCTTATTGCACCACGCGAATCAGTCGCAGCTTGTAAAAGAAACAAGTGCCTTAAGTCCTAGAAACATTGTACTGGCAGTTCTCTTGCCACCAAAAGATCATCAGCATCATGAGCACCTTTGTTATTGTATTTGTTACAAAAAATGGATTTGCAGGTATACCCTGCATGTTACATGGTGATTACACCCTCCCAAAAATCTGCAATCCTGAAATAAACCCTAAACTTCCAGCCCAAAGCTGTATAAACCCCCCTGATCCCAGTCAAGTCTTCTTCCTTCTGAGCCCATTGGGAAGCCCCACGCCTGAACACCAAACCCAAACCGCAACAATGCGCGCCCTTCTCCGTACCCCGCGCCGGGCGCTGGCGGCGCGTGGCCCTGCGCGGCGCTGGGCAGCGGGCTCTTCACCAAGTGTGTGCCTGGGCAAGGAAGACGTGATGGGCATCCACCTTGTGTTCCCCCGTTCATTGGCTTTTATTATACTCTTAATCAGTCCTAAGTAACCGTAATTCAGGGCAACCTAGGTGGGGCGGTAAAAGGGGCCTTTAAAAGAGCACAAAAGAAGAGTGTGGAGTTGTCATGGGCGTCGCACAAAATTTCGTAGGGTTAAATGGCTTGCACTTGTGTCAGGGCTTTGTTGGGATTGTACCATACTTGGTAGGTTTCATAGTCTGAAGTGTGCGGATTGAAGAAGAAGATTGCGTAGATTGCTTACCCTACCTGAAACTAACACCACACCTGATAGACTTCTGTGCTCTTAAGTGCGGGCGATGTGGGGTTCCATGTTAGTTTGGGAGAGGGTAGATTTGCTAAGCAGTGCTGTGCTGTCACCCAAGCTTCTGCGCATCATCTAGTCGAATTCTCAGCCTAGTAGATGTACACCAGCTTCCTGTTGAACGATTTTCTTCGTCAGCCGTAACCCCCAAACCACGAAACCTTAAATCTTAATCCCTAAGGTCCCTGAATCCTAAATTCCTACACCCTCAACTCTGAACCCTCGATCCCAACTGGAACACTGGGATCTTTTTGCGGGGCCCCCCCAATTTTGGAAATTCTGACCTGAAAAACTATACACCTTTTTGTATGTTGATTTACATATGTACATACATATTTGTACATGTACACATCCGCAATCCTTGTGGTTGGCCCCTTTGTGTCCCAAACTTTCAGTTTTTGTTTTATTACGTTCACTCTCTTGTTACTATTTCTCTTACTGCACCGTAAACCCTAAACCCTTAACCAGAAACCC
>CAJNIZ010003256.1:0-24069 GCA_905231905.1 Symbiodinium pilosum | reverse complement strand
CTTCTTGCTCCTTTCTCTCTCCTTCTCCTGCTTTGTCTCCCCCTTCCTCGCATTGCCCATTCGATGACGTGAGTATGCCCTTCCTGGATGTCTGTGACTGCCAAGAAGCAGGAGCCGAGCCGGGGGTCTTCACAGGCCTTACCCTCCGACCGACGACGACATGGTTTCTGTCTTTGCCAAGAACCGCTCAAGTCCCCGCGCCCACCTGAGCGCGCTCTCCCCTCGCCATGTCGCGCGCCCAAACCACAGATGAACGGCTGGAGCGACTTGAGTTGCAGTTCTCAGACTGGGCAGCCATCCTCCGTATCAGAATCCAGTAGTCTAAAAGTCTGCAGTCGAAAGCGGCCGAGCTGGCTCCTGGTAAGGACATCTGGCGGCTCAAGGAGGGATTGGGTAGTCTCTTATGGCCTGACTTTGAGGCTGCCTTGGGGGATTCGGTGCCTCAACAAAGGTTGGCGACCATGAAAGCAGAACTTCTCCGGACCTGCGATCGACCTGATGACATAGTAGGCATCTTTCCGGTGGGAGGTTCACTCACGGAAGCACAGGTTGCGCTTTCGCCCATCCATTGGGGCTTTCAGAGCGCATACCCTTTTCAAACAGCACCTTTCCCCTGCGCTAAAGGCTGCAGGTGGGCAAATGCAAGCTTGGGTGCCCCTTTCTACAGTTGAGTCTGCTCATAAGAGGAAGCGTCAGTCATCGGGCCCGCCAGAGACGAAACCTAAGTCCGCGTCCGCGCCTGGCCGCGACTCGCGCCGGGATTCGCGTCGGGACTGTGACAGCCGCAGAAAGTGGGTGTCACGCCGCCGCACCCACCATCTGTAGCTTCTGTATACCGTCCTCCACTTTGTTTTCCATCTACCGGTTACAGTAGCAGAGAATTTTGAGCTGGAACGCTCGAGCTTGAGCTGAAACATGGAAAGGCGTGCATGTGTTCTTTTTGTGCCTGCAAGTCAGCATGTGCAGTGCGATTGATGTACACGGAGACGTGCCTTGACACAGATTGTCAGTTTGTTTAATGCCATGCCCCTCTCCTTAGCTCGTATGGATCTCGATACGTGTTTTGGCTGTTCCTTCCCTGGGACACTTCCGTTAGATCCTCTTCGGTCAGTACTTAGGTTTTGTCTCATTGTTTGTTGCCTAACTTAAGGTCACAAGCCCCTCTCTGTAGCTTATATGACGCCTCTCTCCATGTTTGCTGTAGCGGCTCTCCCTCCACCTTCTCCCCCTCTGTACTTGTGTTGCCCAGTGAGTGCCGGACAGTATGCAGTGAGCGTGTTGGAGTTGGTTGCTAACTGGTAACAACAGGAGCCGGACCGGTGGCCTGGACAGGCCAAAAAAACCACGAGCGATGATGATGACATGGTGGGATGCCCATGTCGCGTACCCCGACAGCAGAGGACCGGTTGGAGCGCCTGGAGCTCCAGTTTTCCGACTGGCAAGCTATCTTGAAGATTTGTGCGCAGCAGTGCAAGGGATTGCAAACAAAGGCAGCGGAGTTGGCTTCAGGTAAAGAGCTTTGGCATCTCAAGGAGAACCTAGGCTCCTTGCTATGGGATGACATTCGGCTTGCGCTGGGGGATTCGGCGACGTCTGAGCGGCTCAACACCATGCAAGCTGAGTTATTCCAGACGTGTAACCAGCTTGGTGAGATTGTCGGCGTTTTTCCAGTTGGCGCCTGTCTCGCTGAGGCACAAGTGTTTGACATTCGTTTTCGTCCCTGTTTGAATGCTTTCCGTGCTCACACGCTGCTCAAAAACAGCATATTTCGGCGGCTTTAAAAGCTGCTGGAGGCCAAGTCCAGGCTTGGATCCCCCTCAGCCTGGCTGAATCACAGAAGAAGCGGAAACGTCAGGGCCCCGCTCCCCCGGAATTCGGCCCAAATCCGCGGCCAAGCCCGAACGCGAGTCGCACCGACGCGATCGCGATATGCGTCGTAAGTGATGTCCTGTTTTTTTTGTTCTGCTTGTCTTTCCGTGTCCAGTGCCTGTAGCTCCTGCATTTCGGCCTCTGTTTCTCACCAGCTGATTGCAGTAACTGAGAGTTTTGAGCTGGAACTGTTTGAGTGAGCGGAAAGATTGCTGTGCTGTTCCGCCACATGCACACCTGTGACTGTCCGGTAGTGAGGCAAGTACAGTATGACAAGTACCCAGCTGACATGTCTCGGTGCCAGTTGTCCCAGGTTAGTGAAATCCAGGCCCTTCTCTGTTGCTCATATGGGCCCTTCGGCTAGCGCTCTAATTTTTCCTTGCTCAAAGACATCACTTGCAGTCGGCTAGTCTTTGCTCTTAGCATGATTTTACTTCCCACGAGCATCCTAAATTGCAGAACGCACCTGTGCTTCTCGAGGTCTGGCTGCGCGAAGACCGTCAGGTTGCAGTTCCTCTACACTTGAACTTGTGATATTCGGGGTTGTTGCTCCCCATTTTCGGTTTCAGTGTCACGGCAAGCTCGCAGGACCCTGTTTTTCTCACGTTGCTTGTTGGGTGCTTTCACGTCCCTGGTGTGTTACAAGCCCCTCTCTGTTGTTTTTTTGGCCCATTCTTATTCTGCTGTTGAGGTCTTCCTTTCCCCCTGTCCCCTTTTGCTCTCTTGTTGCCCAATGCAAGCCAGTGCGGATGCAGGGAGTTGTTGGTTGCCACGTGAAGCCTACAAGAGTCTGGCCGGTGACCTAGACAACCCGACGACCAGGAGCGATGATGACACCCAGTTTTTCCTCGCTACTTCATCGTCAGGTGCTTAGATGGGTAGAGCACGTAGCACGCATGCCTGTGGATCGGCTGCCCAAGCAGGCCTTGTTTGGGTGGCCCGAGGGTCTGGAAACGCATCGCTCTGGGAGATTCACGTATCCGTGTCGGTGAACTGGATTTTTTCCAAATGTGGTATCCCACCTATGCATTGGTTTGCCTTCGCCCAGAAGCCCACCCGTAACTGGGTTAAGCTTATAAATCAGGCCATTCCTCGTCCCAAACTCAAGCCGGCGCAGGCTTTAGCTGTCAACCAGTGGGTACCAAGTGATGATATCCAGTAGCTCCTATTGATAGTCCTTTTCTGCGTCAGGAGGTGGGCCCGCTCACCTGCCCGGCGTGTGGCTTTCAGGCGTCAACAGCAAGGGCGTTGCAGGTACACTATGATGGTCATCATCTGGTTCAGGATCCCTCACTCACCACTAATAGTCAGGTCTCGTGCCCACATTGCCATCAAGTCTCGCCTTTACAACTGATCTCCGACAACACTCCAGCTCTGCCAAAATTCACTCGTTGGAAGAATTCGCTTTCATTTCAGCCCAGGCCAGAGATCCCGCGCCTTTACCGGCTAACAATAGGGAAGCTGATGGTTGGAAAATTTTCACCGATGCGTCTGGTCCTTCCTCGGGGGCTTCGGGGCGGGCAGGGTGGGGGGTGGCTGCTTGGTCCATGAGTTCTATTGTACATCAAGTCGGCGTGGAATTGTTTGGTCCAGTAGTAGCTACGCAATGGGACTCTAGGTGGTTATAGGGCGCGTGCATCCACAAACAACACAGGGGAACTCACGGCCATGGCCGAAGCCTTGCTTTGGCTGGAATCGGAAGCACCGGAGGCACAGGACGTTCCTGCGTTTGCGTATTATGATTCAGCATATGCTTTCAGTTGCATTACAGGCGATGGTGAGGTCGAGGCCAACTCCGGATTAGTCATGAAATGTAGGGAAATTTTGCGTCGAGTTTCGGCTGCACGTGCCATAACATTCGAACACGTCCGTGCGCACACTGGTATAGTCGGAAACGAACGGGCGGGTGCGCTTGCCAAGCAGGGGTCCAAAGGGCTACAAACTAAACAGTCCCAGAGGTGGTTACACCCAGTCGGAGTCCTCCTCCCCGTGGACCCTACCCTTATCGATAAGTGTTGGAAATGCGGGAAGGTGTACTTAGGGCCGAGTCGTGAGACTCACGGCAAGGTCACTGAACCTCCACCCAGACATATTGTTTGTCGTAAAGGGCGTGGTAAGCAAGTTGGGTGGCGTCGGGCCACGGGCTTGCGTAAACAACCGCATCACGCTCGGGAGTATAGGCACATGCATGAGAAAGTCTGTCGAGGTTCGGTCGAGCTCACCTATGAGTGTCCTTTCTGTCATAAGGTTTTCCCTCGTCGCTTCTCGGACGAAACCATCCTGGAACATCGAAAAGGCTGTGCCCAAAGACCCGTGGACGCGCCGTCCGAGGGCCCAACATGGGCCCCAACGGGCATGCCCTAGATGCAAACGCACGTTTTCCCATGACGCCAAGGAAATCACGTTGCAACTTGCAGGGGATCGACCGTGCTGAACAAAACTGGTAAAAAATGTAAGGCCACCTTCTAAACGGCGCAACAACGCATCAAGCATCAAATAGGTTGTCGGGGGTCGCTAAAGGCCAACCTCACATGCACAGCCTGTTCCCGCTCGTTTGCATCGTGGGGGAGTCGCATAACCCATGAAAAGTCCTGTAAGGGTTAGTGCCCATTCTCTTTTCGTTGGGGTGTGTTTTTTCGTGCGGCTGTGCGGTTCCGCTTGCGGATGCTTGCGGTTACCCGGCCTCCCATCCCTCGCTTAGACCCCTTTTGGGTAGCGGTCCTGCTTGCAGGAGACCGCTGGGTGCTTGCACCGTCTCGCGCTGGGATTGTCTGCTGTTTTCTCGTGTCGTGCGTGGGTGTGGTGGTCGTGGATTCGCGTTGGGCTGTTTGTCGGTTTCGTTCGGGACTACTCTCCTGCCCCCTTCTCTTCCTGGACTCCTTCGCTCCCGTTTCTCACTGTTATGTTTATTGGTATCTCTGTGGGGTGATTTGGCTTCCTATTGGTCTTGACTCCGATTTTTTCAGGAAGTCAGGTTTGGGTACATGGCACCTAACGGAAGGACGCAGGTAGTTCAGTTGAAGTCTTGAACAAGATTACTGCTGGTTTCCCATGCGTTTTGCTTCCTCCCATCAATTTTTGTCCTATTTTGGGATAGCCCTGTTGGGACAAGTATTTTGATGGAGACGACGTCGGTTTGGACCCGAACAAGTTTTTGGTCGGCAGCTTGCGCCAGGACTGTTTAGTAAGGACTTGGGCAGGGGTAACGCAACAAGACGAAACGTGTAATGGCAACCGCTTAACCTTTAATAGTCTCCCCTAGCTTCCCCGTAAGTACTCGCAATGGCCAGTAAGGCGGAGATGGAGCAGATTGATGCGCGCCTTACCAGGCTCGAGGATTTCATGTCAGACCAAGAAGCCTTGACCAGAATCCGCCTCAAGGGGTTCTTCAGTGTGCTCTCACGTGGTCGTGCTATTTATACTGGGGACAAGCGCTTCTGGACGATGAAGGCGGATGCGGTAGATCTGTTCTACAGTAGTTTGGAACCGGTCCTCAAAGCTAAATGATGTGATCTGTCCCCAGAAGCCTTGGCGGAGAAAACCTTGAAGCTTGGACTCTGTGGAGGCTAAGCTGCCCCAAAGCCCAAGCGTTCTCCCCCAAAACAAGATAAGGATCGCCGTTCGCGGCGCTAAGCTGCAACAGCTTGATGGGTTGCCCCTGTGCGTTTGGTACTTGTTGCTTGCCCTCGGGCCTGATTTATACGTCTTGTTATAGCGGCTTTCCCTACACGTGTAGTGAGGGATGTTTTCCTGCTGCTATCTGCTTTTCGGCCTGGGTTGGCGCGCGCTCCGGATTGTGTACAGCTTTGCGGTCCCTGAAAAGGGCTCGGTGTGCCTGCTTGTGCCGTAACTCTACCGCAGCGGCCAGCTATCCTCCGTCTGTCCGTCACTCACGCTTCTGATCTCGCAGGGTTGGGCCAGGATTAGGAAAAGGTAGCTCAACTTTTGATCTTGTTGGTTTGGGCCAGTTCAGGATTAGGAAAAGGTAGCCCAATTTCCAGTAGTACAGCATTTTTCTCGTCAGCGGGCGGGCGAATTTCAATCCGACGGATGGAATACATGCCAAGAACTTGTCAAACATAAACGGCGGAAGGCAGCGCTAGAACCTCTAGGGGCCCTACTGTTTTGAGATTACGGCATCTGAACGGCTGTGGCTTGCGGTGCGGTTTTAGCGGGTCATACGTGACATTGTTTTCAAGTCCATGTTGTTGGTCCATAAATGTCCATAATTTGAGGACGCACGAATTGAACCACTGGCCGCCATTTCCGAAGCAGCTTACTTCAGCAGATGTACAATTGATAAGATCAGGGCTGAGGAGTTCGGCGCATGAGAACGTGGGCACGAAATGCATTTGGGCCAAGTAGAATTTTGATGTCTAAGGTGCCGAGGAACTGGGTGTATGGTTTCGGTTTTCCGGAGTGTGTTTATGAATGTATGAATGTATCAATGCGTGTGTATGTGGATCCAAATGCAAGGAAATTAATTTTGGCAGATGCGTTTTTGGCCGAAGAATGGTTTTGCGATCATCTTTTGATGTGGCGTTGCAAACCCTTCACATGGCTGTATCATAGCTCATTTCAGGACTTTCCGCAGGAACAAGTCAGGGTTTAACATGAGTCGAAAAATTTCAGATCAAGTCTGCACAGCACAGCGGGCACTTGAACACAGCTGGAACCACTCGAGCCCTGGCCGCAGATTTCAATGTTTTGTGGTCTGCAACCTACATGTTGCATGTAAAGTCAGCCAATGGCCAAGGCAAACCGGGAGAACCGGCAGAATTTTAGAAAGGCAACATATGTTAGGACGTTTTGTTTATCCCTCAATCCATTTGCATTTTGGGAAACCCCATAGGGGATCTTGTCAAATTCAACGTTGTTGAATCTTGCGTAAGCACGCGGAGAATCCCTCTGCAATGTTCTCATGTATTACATACAGGCAGATGTACAGATTTACGTATACACACACATAAATATGTATATATATATATATACGTATATATGTGTGTATGTGTACACATAAATATACATATACATATGCATATACATAAAAACATATGCATATACACACACATATGAGCCGGGACAAAAACCCTAATTTGGTTTCACATAGAATTGGCACGGTTTATTGGCTTGTGCCAGATCGTGGGAAACAATAAGAGTACAACGACGATAAAGTGTTACTTTCTTTGGGTTTGCATATGGACCCCACGCAGACGGAGGCTCCTAATCCATCTTATTTATATATTATAGGGACTCCGTGCAGACCGAAGCTTTTATTCTGTCCTGTTCATGCGGACCGAGGCTCCACATGTATGCTATTTAGATGGACCCCGTGCGAACCATCCACCAGTGCTGACCATGTTGAGTCCAGAATTTGGAGCAGGAAATGAAGTGACCAAAACGATAACGAAACGATAAGCAAACCATACGAAAAAAATCCTTGCGACCCTTGTATGTGAACCTGCGCCCTGTCCAATTCAAGTTTACAATAGGGACAACGGCGGTTCAAAGAGGCAGCAATTGAAGGCTTCGGGTCCTCTGGGGTCGTGAGTTTCTCACAACTACTGTAAGGGTTTGTTTTGGAGGCCGCTCTATTCAGGATGTCAACAGAATGCCAGCACACTTGGCCACTGCTGAACTGTGTGCCCAAGTGTGCCCAAGGGCACAAAGCCTAAACAACGAGACCTTGTGTAGATCTTATAGCCTGCTTTTGCCAGAGAGCGTCATTATGCACCCGAAAGCCCTTATCTCTCATATTTGTGTTATTGAATGGGAATACGACGCAGCAAAAAAGATAACATGTTAAACTGGGTAGAAGGCCGGCCTCTAAGTTTTTGGTGCAGCTCTTATAGTCTTACATATATATATATACATGTACTTGTATCCCGATGGCCCCAAGGTCTGTCAGGCACCCCCTTTTTGGGGAGACCCTTAAGTTTGAGACCTGAAACTCCAAATCCTTAAGGCTTTACACCTTAAATTCGTAAAGCCTAAATCCGCAACTCTAGCTAGGCCTTACGCCCCTAACCCATGAACCTTGAATTCCTAAACCCCAAATCTCCAAACCTTAAGCCCTGAATCCCACGAAGCTCAGGTCTTCGTACGGAGCGGGTCTGCCGCCAGGCTGACGGGGGTTCAAGTTCAGGGTTTACACAGGTTACATAGGGGTGGGAAGGAATGGGACAGAACATGGAAGCTACTACATTATTATGGGTTTAAAGTGTATAGGGTTATCTAGGAATGTGTATGTATTTATATATATATATGTTGGTATTACCCCAATAATGGAGAACCAAATGCAAAAGAAAACGGAACATGAAATAACAACTGGGATCATACAGGGGCTTGTAGAGATTGTGATGGGGGTCCCATGGCTAGCCCTGACGCGCCAAGTGTATACCCAAGAACTCCTATGTAGCTCTGTTATGGGTTTTGTGTAAAGGGATACAAGATATTGCTGCCCAAAAAGGAACTAAGAGGTTCTGGGCAAGTAATGCATACACTGGACCCTAAAGTCCTTGAGCCATTGATAGCCTGCGACCTTGGGTTCTGGGCATGTAGAGTGTAGGGTTTGATCATTAGGCGTTCAAGGTTTGAGGTTTAGGGTTCTTGAGGCCAGCGATCTCTGCAGCTGCCTGCCTCAAGTACTCATATAACTGATGCCTGCGAAAGTTGAATGTCATTCGCGTGGCACTAGAAGGTTTATACTAGGATGGGGTTAGTTGGTGAATAGGATTGAGAGAGGAGCACTGAGCAGTAGTCTTCCGGCCGAGCTACACAAAAGAAGACAGGGGGAGGCGTTACAGTTGTTGCGCCATTTTTCTTCTTCTAGCCCTTCCAAGAATCTAGTCCTTCTTGGAGGACCTGTTTTCATTGTTCATCAACTGGTTCATATGCTGCGGCTTTGCCCAAGAAGCTGCAGCTGATGGCCTTAGCATGCCGAATCCCAAGCGGAGTGCAGAAAAGCTGTGTGGCAGTTTCCCTCAGATAAGATTCTGCTGGTATATGTGCGCATGACTTGGAATTTCAGCATGTTTCCGCCTTTTTGACAAGCGGCAACTTGCAAGCTGTGCTGCTGCAACCTTGTATCTGGACCCACTGCCATGCAAAGGCATGGACGCATCAATTGCCTCTTCATGAAGATGCTGCGGGGCTACTTGGGTCCTTGCCGCACGACTTTCTGAACGAGCTTTGCTTGCGGTATGCAGCCGCCATGCGTGCTTGGGCCGCACGGCAGCCAAAGTCACAGCTTTACCACATCAGGGCCATCTTTGTGCCGTTGCTCTCACATTCGGCTCGAAATTCTTGCCCCCAAGGTGGTTTTGTTTCTCATCTTTGTCTTCGATGTTATCGTACCTTGAACTTGCTCGTATCCTAAAAGTCGAAAAGCTTCTAGTTCATTAAATACAAGCCAAACTTTCTCAAAGCTTGGATGGCACCATATAATCGTTCTGCTTCTTTGGCAGTGACGTAACTGCGTGCTTTGCTCCGTGTGTACGTGCTTGTCAGACCGTGCGCGCTATCCGGTCAGTGCGGGCGTGTGATTCAACAGCTTTTTCCACCGGCCTGTTCGGTATCCGCCTTTGCATGCAACTTTGGGGAAACTCTTGGAATGCGAATGTTAACCTGTGAGCGGCTTCTGCAGCTCGTGTTCCTTCCTAAGCACACATACGCGGCTTCTTGAGGTGGATCGCCACAGGAGAACCGATAGAAAGGCTCTCGAGTTCCTATCTTTAGACTGGACGCCAGCTTCCAAAATTGTAAGCTATCATTATGCAAATCAGTGTTCGTTAGCTTCGCTAAGACGGGCGTAGCAGGGGTCGAAATTAGGCTGGATTTCTTGTGAAAGCTGAACTGGCTTGGTAGTTTCACAAAACAGGGACTTGGAGGGTCCTTTTGACATCATGGGGTCACTATTCGGGATTCTGGAGGGCTACTGTTTGCTACTGTTTGAAACTACCAGTCTATTGCTACTCTTGACAGGGGTCAATACTTGAGGTGGTGCCACGAATCTGCGTCACCTCAAGCCCCACGCCCACGTGTATATTTCACGTAGCTGGTCACTCGCAAGTCTGGCAGAGGGCTTGGGTCCTTAAGCCCTATAAACCCTACATAAACCTATCAACGGTCCCCAAAGCTAGCTAGCTCCTAAGATCAGGGAGTAATGTTTTGGGGGTACCTGAAGCAATGAGTATTTATTTTGGGGTATACAGGAGTCTCAGGAGTCCCTGCATTTACTCATGGAAACTTTCGAATTTTCATGTTTAGACCCGAACTTCTTGGAAGAATTGTTAAATCAGAACCCGGCCTAAGCATGCAAAATCGGATTGAGCATGCTCCAGGCCCCTTCCGGATTTTGGGAACCCGTTGGCTTGACCCCGAAGGCGACGTAGACACGTTCAAGCGCTGGCGTGCCACTGAGTCGAGGCATGGGCAGAATGTCGCTTGGCTACAGGCTACTTGGACCAGTGCATAGATGTAGTGCTGAGCTTCAAGTGCGCAGCAGGCAGGATCTAATTCTTGCGTTTCCTGCAAGGTTGGAAGACATGTGACAACATTCGGGAGGGTCATTGTGAGTCCGATGCATCAGCACGTAAATTGGTGCTCATGGGATCACAGGCAAGTTCTCGGGCCATTTGCCCCCATCCACGGACCAGAAGCCATCCCGAACAGCCCACCAGCCATCGGAAAGGCGCCGCAGGCCCCCTGCCCATGATCGCAATTTCAGCTGGAAGGTGATCATCTCCACCAGGGGCATTGCCTCTGGGCAACGAGGTCCACGGGTCTGTAGAAAGTTCTTTGGTTTGAGAGTCTCGTGATTTGAGATGTGTTGTTTCAAGGTTGCAGGGTGTCGAAGGCTTATTTTGTGGCGGCTGTCCCAGTCATGTTGAGAGCCGAAGGTGCAATGCGGCTTCGTTCCCGAGCATTTGCTAAATCATTCCATGTTCGCACATCTGCACCAGCAGATAGAACCTATTTCTGATCCGACAGGGGTGGATGTTTCCCAAGACTCTGAACTGTTGCGCAAGCTCACAATCTCAGTTTGAAGCAGGTTGAGCGAAATGCAAAAATGGATTTCAGCGCGTGTAGATCGCAGACTTTGATTTTGCCTTAGAATGCCTCTGTAGGACAGCAAGCGATACAGAAGTGTATATGCCGCCGCTCTTGTATTCGGGCCCCCGTGGAGCAAAACGCAACTCAAGCTTGCTTTGAGTGCACGGGGGCTTCCCTTGACTGATCATTGCGCAAAGCAGCTAGGATGCAGAGAGACTGCCGCCAGCATGAGGTTTGAAGACCCTTCATGCCCTTCATGTAGATGATGACGTGGCAGGAAGGAAGCACATGCCACTGGGCTATATGTGCTTGCGTGACATGTTTAGGACAATGGCAAAAAAGCTGCCGCTAGGAGCTGTGTTGACTTGGATCAATGTTTGGCCCGGGTTTGAATTCTTTCGCTACAACCTACAAGACACACATCTAGAATCCAACATCCCGGTATAATATCCTTGGCAAGTTCCTGGGCCATTTGTCCTCATCCGCCGGATTGAAATTCGTGGACCTGGTAGGGCCGAACCACGTCGCAACCCTCCTCGGCAAGATCATTGATAGGCGCGTCCTTAGGTGCCGGGTGGTTCGGGGTAAATCCCTTTGTCTGTTGATGTGCTAAAGTTATGTAACTGGCGGGGGCCAAGCCACACTCTCCGTGGAGAGTGCACAGTTTTGTAATGATCTGGATGTGTCCACGCTCCCTGTGCGGCAGCGACATACCCCAGCTATGGCTGACACTTCGTCACATGATTTGTGTGACAAGCGGCCACCTGGTCCAAGGACTCTACCACTGGGGTCTGCATTCCAATGTTCAAAAACAAAAGTCCCGTTCGGACAAGTCCAACTACCACAATTTGGTCATGCTGTCCGTATCGGCTAAACTTGTCGCCCGCGTTGCGGCCAGCCGCTTAAGTGACTGGTGTGAAACTTGGCTCGCGGAAGAGCAAAACGGATTTCGCCCCCGAGGTATTGACGATGTGCAACAGTTCATTTGACGAGTTATAGAAGAGGTATCAGTCTCCGCGTCGCAGGACGTTTTGGGAGTCACCTGTTTCGACATTGTCCGTGCTTACGCTCGTGTCTGTCGTGTTGCCCTCTGGCAGTTGTCGTCTAGACTAGGAGTGCCCGGCTCTTTCTTGGGAGTCCTCAAAGCATTGCATGAACACACTAGCTTCCTCCATCGTCCCCTATCCTGTTTTCCATATTCCACCACGCCATTTTACTCACGTTTCGTGCACGTAGGTCCGCGCTTGCTAACAGCACCAACAGCACCCCAGGTATCGCTTGGAACTTCAAGGTGGGCGGACGTCTCACTCGAACTGGCCGGGCCAAACACTCCTCGCGTGGGGTGGTCACATCAGTAATAGGGGATGTGGAGTTTGCAGACGATACAGCGCTGTTAGGTAGTGTTGATGAGTTGAAGGGAGCCGAGGCCCTTTTTGTACAAACTTTGTGGGATTGGGAGCAGCAGGAACATTCCGGCAAGCGGGAGAAACTGTTGCTGGTTCCAGGAGGGCGGAACTCGTTCGACGTGCTAAACAAATTCGAAAAGCGACTTCTCAAACATGTCGGTGCTACGCACTGCGATAACGCGGACCAGTGGGCAGAAACCAAGAAACGTGTGCAGGCAGGCTTCTTTGCAGTTAAACGTATTTCTAAATGCTGGTCAATTGGTATAAACAGGGGGAGAGGGAATAGCAAAGGGTTGGCACAAGCACGAAAACTCAGAGTCATGAGATGTGTTCTAGAGGGCACCCTGTTGGCCTGCTGTAAAACTCGGGTGTGGAGCTTGGCTCAGGAACGTAAAACAAATGGTCTTAGCTCGTGGTATACGCAGATGTCTCGGGTTAGATAGGTACAACATGTGGGAACACGGGTACTCAGACGAGGCTTTACGCCACATGGTGCAACGGGACTCCTTCTCCTCGCTGCTACACCGTAGTGTGCTCAAATGGGTCGGGCACGTGGCCCGTATGCCCTGTCACCGTCTTCCCAAAATGGCCCTGTTTGGCTGGCCAGCAGGTATGGAGGAGCGTAGGTCTGGGCATTTTACGTTCCCTATGTGGGTGTCTTGGTTGCTGTCCAAATACCACATCTCAGACATGGATTGGTTTAGGCTAGCGCAAAAGCCTACGCGAAACTGGATCAAAATAGTCAATGCGGCCTTGCCAAGGGCACGCCTGTCGGCCTCACAAACACTTCAGGTCAACGCTTGGACGTCGGGTTCCCACCCTCTTTCGCTGGGATGATCCGGCTGCGGTAGTGTCCACACACCACCAGTCTACGTCTGCTGTGCCCCCTGCCAACCCGTTGCGCTGCCCGGCTTGCCCCTTCATAGCTGTCACCGCCTGTGGTCTGCAAGTTCACTACGACGGTGAACATGCGGTCGAAGGTGCGCAAGTAACCACAATCCAGTGCAGAGAGTGTCCCCTCTGTTTGAAAGTCTTCGTCCATCGGCGGGACATGCAACGGCATAAATGTCCTGCTAAGCCCCATTCTATAGATGACTTGGATCTATCGCGTAATGACCACGGCTAGCCCAATACCACAAGTGAATGTTTCAATTTGGCGGGTCTACACGGACGGATCAGGGCCGCAGCCGGGAGTCACCACCATGTCAGGTTGGGGGGTAGCCATTTGGGTTAACGATGTTCAAATGCCTGAGCCGTCGTTTGAGTTGTTTGGTCCAGTGTGTCTTGACAAGGGTGATCCACGTTGGGTCGGTGCTGAGGCGCATAGCAATAACGTCGCGGAACTTACGGCCATGATAGAGGCGCTCCTTTGGTTAGACTCAGAAGCACCAGGTCAAGAAGTCTCGCCGGCCATCTTATACTATGATTCCACGTATGCCTTCACAGCAATCACGGGCAGCAGCGTGCCGGAGTCTAATGAAACCTTGGTTACGCAAGCAAGAGCGGTCTTGCGTAAGGTTCGTAGCCGTCGCTCTGTTGATTTCTGTTATGTTAGAGGTCACTCAGGCAACCTTGGAAATGATCGCGCCGATGTCCTTGCAGGCCCCCATGCCGGTCGATCCCCTGTTGGTCGATCACTGTTGGCGATGTAAAAAGGTTTTTTCGGGCCCATCGCATGCTCGTCAATTGGCGGGGCATGAGGCACACTGCAAGGTTGATGGGGCCCCGCCCGCACACATCAACTGTCGTTTTAATTGCGGCGACAATTTGCACGGAGGTCCACAGACATGCCAGGTGGCAACAAGCATCATGCTAGGGAAGCCCGTAACACGCACGAAAAAATATGCCGGGGTTCCGAAGCTCTTAATAGGATCTGTCCGTTTTGCAACATGGAGTTCCCGGCTGGGTACTCTGATGAGTATCTCTTGCAGCATCGATCCTCTTGTTCGAGCCGTCCGGCGGACGCGCCCTCATTAAAGCGCACGTGGCCGTGTCCCAAATGTAAAGCCAACATCCTTGTGTCCAAGAAGGAAGAGCATGAGCAGTCATGTCGAGGCTCGGCCAAGGCTAACCGAACATGCCAAAAATGTCAAACCATCTTGCAATCCGCCTAAGCTTGCGTCAACCACGAAAAGATGTGCATCGGCAGTGACCTCGCAAATCGTACGTGCTCACGGTGCCAAAAGGTGTTCCCTCACTTTGGTGCCCGCGTGGCTCGCGAAAAAAGGTGTGGTTTATAGGCAGATCGTTTCATTACGTCTCCTTCGTTTCCGCGTTCTCTCTTCAGTAAGGCCGTTCTTGCTTTCTTTCTGGTCGGGGCACAGCGGTCCTGCTCGCAGGAGACCGCGCTCCAGTCGCCGCCCGTTGCTGGTCCCGTCCCGGCGGTGGTCCTGCTTGCAGGAGACCACTGGGTGCTTGTTGCAGGAGACCGTTGGGTGCTTGCACCGTCCGGCCAGGTCAGCTATTGCCCTTCGCTCTCGCTTTTGCTTTACGTGTCTCCTAGACCTGTCCTGCCATGCGTCCCATTAGTGATCCCTTACCCTGCTGTCCCCCACCCCATAGCACAAAACCGGACACTCAATCCCGTGTGCAGGGGAGTGGGCCACCGTTCTCCCCTTCTGTTTTCTTTTTCCTTTTTTCTTCTTTTTTCTTTGTACTGCTCTTCCTTCTCATGTTTATTATGTGTGCAGAAGTGAATCTCAGAGTTTCTCTTTAGTTCTTTACATTACTGCTGCATCCGCAAGTGCATAGGGGATCAGGATCATGATACAGGAGGCAAGGGTAAGCTTCCTTCAATTCGGAATCTAAAAATCTACACTATAAGCTATTGTTTTGCGCCCAGGACCCTACATCCCTACCCTGATCAGTCTCAACCTGCATTAAAATGGAGGTCGTTTGACAGATGGTGGATGAATTCGACAGTTACCTTGCGGATGCTCGACCTCTTTGTGGACAAGACTATCCGTCAGAGGAGGACAGTTACTAATCAGGACGGAAAAGTTTCTTTCTTGTAGGGTCACCACCTTGCCCGCCAGCTTTTAGAGCCAAGCAAAGCCAGTAGCCCTTCTCCCAGCCCCCTGTGCGTGACATGTCCGACCCCAGTGTCACCATGCGTCTCGAGCGCTTGGAAGACTCAGTGTCAGACTGGACGGCGGCTTGTCGGATTCGTGCAGACGGCTTGAATGTTCTGTCGGCAAAAGCCAAGGAGCTGATGAAAGGGAGTCGGTAACTGCGGCGGCTCAAACAAGAATTGCGGAAGGTGATGTGGATTGATCTTGAGCCCGCATTGAAGGAGGCGATCGATGACCCAGCCAGGCTGGAAACAATTGCGGCAGAGTTTATGCAATCGTTCTCTCAGGGAGAGCGATATCCAGGGGATATTCGGGGTCGGCGCAAGTGTGGGGGAAGCACGCGCACTTGACTTAAAATTTTGTCCTAGCCTTGCTGCCCCAAGGGCTCACGCGCTAGTGAAGCATCATGCAGGACCCGCGCTAAAAAAGCTAATGCCCCAGTTCAGCTGTGGATCCCCCTTAGCAGTGGGGAATCCAAGCGCAAGCGCCGTAGGCAGGAGAAGTCTGATCCCAATGCCCCCCAATGCCTTACCTAAAGCTAGGTTTCACGGACCCTTGATGGTTATTGCCCAAGCTCCCCTTGACCACTGTTTTGTCCAAAGCCCACCTTGGGCCAGCCCTGAAAGCCACCTCTCTACATGTTGGGCGGTGTCTCTGTTTTATTGTCGTGTACTACCACTCGTGTTTGTATTAGGTAGTAGTCCTCTGTTGTTTACGTACGGTCTTGAACGGTGGGGCTAAGATCTCAAAGTGGGTTTTTCTCTCGATCTGTGGTTCTCCCTTCCACCCTCTCCTCCCTCTTCTGCCCTTGAGCCCAGTTATCTATTTAGGGATGTGGTTACTTTGGATTGCATTTGTGTCTTTAAAGGAACCAGGACGGAGGTCTGTACAGGCCGAAATCCCTGAGCGACGACGATGATGCAGTTCTCCGACTGTCAGTCCGTGCTCAGGATCAGGATTCAGAATTCCAAGAGCCTAGAGGTGAAAGCGCAGGAGTGGCGGCAAGGCAATCTGGCGCCTCAAGGAAAGGTTGGGCAGCCTCCTTTGGGAGGACTTCAAGCTTGCACTCGGTGACAGCGTCACGGCCGAAAGACTCCAGACCATGCATTCTGAGCTCTTGCAGATTTGCGACCGCCCTGCTGATTTGGTAGGTATTTTCCCTGTAGGCTCGCCGCTCTCAGAAGCGCAGGTCTTTGACGTGCGTTTTAGACCATCACTGGGCGCTTTCAGGGTTCACATTCTTTTTAAACAGCACCTGTCACTGGCCCTGATTCAGGCAGGAGGGCAGGCAAGCCTGGATCCACCTTTTTCGGCAGCAGAGTCTGCCAGGAAAAGGAAGCGACGTGCCTCAAGCCCACCTGAGACGCGTCCTAAGTCCGCTGCCGCTCCGCGTCGCGAACCCCGCCGCGACTCGCGCCCCCATCGCGACAGCCGCCGTAAGTAAGCGCCCGTCCCCATTCCCAGTATTTGCGGCTTCTGTTGTTCTGCTTCTGCTTGTTTTCCACCAGCCGACTGGAGCAGCTGCGAGTTTTGGATTGGAGCTGCTTGAGTGGGCGGAAACATTGCTGCGGCGCCTATTCACCACATGCATACCTGTATTTAAGCAGCATTTCTGCAGACACTGTATGGCAAGTATCGAGCTGACATGTCTTTGCGCGAGTTCCCAGTTTGTTGAGATCCAGGCCCCTCTGCTGAGCTCACATGGGGCCCTCGGACAGTGAAATCACAGGAAGTCATTTGGACCCCAGTTTTTCTCTCGTTGCGAGTTGGTCGTTCTTAGGTCCCTCGTGTGTTACAAACCCCTCTCCTTAGTTTGTATGGCGTCGCATTCTGCGATTGCTGCTGGGGTTGTCATTTTCATCCTGTTCCCTTTCATACTCTTGATGCCCAGTGAGGCCGAAGTTACTACCGGTGAGTTGGTGATTTTGACAGGAGTCAGAGCGGCGGTCTGGACAGGCCAGGAACGATGATGATGTGGTTTCAAGGTCTTCCCTCTAATCGGCGCTCGTGTCACGCACAACAAGGCTTGCGGCCGTTGAAAATGAAACCTTATAATCGATTCAGCCCGTTTTGTGCTTGCGTGCTTGGGACGTTACGATCCTGCTTGTCAGGAGACCGTGTCCCCCCGCTCCACGTCTCTGGCCCCAACGTGGCGGAGGTCCTACTTGCCAGGAGACCACCGGGTGCTTGTCACCGGCCGCGCGGGTTGGCCTAGTTTGGTTTCGTATGTCATCGCGCACTGTGCCCTGTCTTGTCCGGTTGTCGTCCCGAGTCGATTCCCAGTCTGTCTTGTTACACGTCTCAGCACTGCGGTTGCTTGATCTTTCCCGCCGTGTTGCTTCAGCTTGTGTCCCCCCTTCATTTTATAGGGGGTCAGTGAGTGGACACATGCATCATATCGATTTTCTTTTACTTGCTGCGTGTATGTCGGCACCGATGCCGGCTATTGCTTGAGAACGATTTTCGCGTGCAGAGACAATCGAGAATGATCTTCTCCAGCAGTAGCCTTCCACAGCGGTTGTTGTTTCGCTGCTAAGTGTCATGCAGAACTCGTTGGGTTTTGGATTTTCTCGATTTGTTTCGAAGGGTTTCTTGGTTTTCTTTCAGTTTGCCCGGAAATGAGAACCCTGTATCCACTTGATTGACCCTCCTAGGCTTGAGGTTCTAATCTGCAACGACAGGGTCGGCTTCAAGACTATCGATGTGGGTATGCGGGTGGCCGCGAGGACATACCCGTAAGGACGTTTGGGTAGGTGTCACGCCACCAAAGACAGCTTAGGATCCTAGCTAGTTTGTGCTCAAGGTCCCATCGATTCGAGATTCTAGCCTAGGCTGGTTGTCCCAATGGCTGCTCTCTCCATGGAGGCTAGGGTGGAAAGGCTAGAACTCCAGCTTTCGGATTGGCAGTCGGTGCTGCGTGTCAGAGTTCAAGGGCTGACGTCGCCGCAAACCAGGGCGGCGGATATGGACGAAGACCCATGGAAGATGAAACATCAACTAGGATGCCTTTGCTGGGCAACAGCCAGCCTCCTAAACGCTTGGCAACCCTTAAGGCTGAATTTGTACAGGTCTTCGATGCGGAAACCGATCTTATTCCCTGTAGGTGCATAGTTGCACGAGGCAGCTTTGTTTGACATACGCTTTAGACCCAGCTTGAGTGGATTCAGGGCCAACACCCACCGTGGGCCGGCCCTAAAGGCTACGGAGAGCCATGTACAGATTTGGGTGCCTTTGTCGTCAGCCGAGAGCAAGAAGCGTAGGAAGAGGGATGCTTCAAATCCGCCCGAGGCCCCCGAGGCACATGCGAAGTCTAGGTCGGCTCCGCGTATGGATACAGCTCCGCGTGGGAGTGCAGCAAGGCGCCGCGGCGATAGAGACCGCAGGCGCTAAATTTTCTTGGGCCCTTTGAGCTGTAGCATCCTGGGCGGCGGGTTTTCTGTACTGGGTCGGCGAATTTCAATCCGACGGATAAAATATGGCCGAGAACTTGCCAAACATAATCGGCCAAAAGCAGTGCTAGCAGGGATACTGTTTTATAAAGTTGCTGTTATCTCGCTGTTAGCAGACTGGTTGCAGCTTGCTTGGGTTACTGGTCCTGCATGACATTGCTTTCAAATCGCATGTTGTCAGGCCATCACTTCAGCACACACGAATGCGACATCCCCCCTTGTTGGCCGCCATCTGCGAGGCAGCTTACTTCAGCAGATTTACATCATTGTTCAGAACAGGGTTTAGAAGTTCGGTGTGTGAGACAGTACAGGTGGGCCAAGATTTGGAAAGCTTATGGTGTCGAGGAATTATGTGCGTGGTGTGTCTCGGGTAACCACGTAAACTTTGGTAGCTGTTAAGGGGTTGGGGCTTTGGCCAAGACTCAGGCGCTTTCAGGTCACATATGGCTTAATGCAAAGCATGTCAGATGTCATTCAGGACAAACATGGGGCAGCGGGGCCATTGCGAAGTGAGGGGGGGCAAGGTCGTGGGAGCGTGGTGTCAGGTCAATTCAGTGGCAGATACAGTTCGTGGTAAGGGCTCACGGTGTGAAGGCCAATGCACAACGAGGACGTTGGCTTGGGGCGCATCTGTAGTTTAATCTTGGGATTTTGGGCTTCTTTTAGCGCGGTTTTGTTGACGCTTTGCAAAGGCAAAAATACACGGTAAACTGTTGGCGAATTTGTTTACTTCAACGTCAACATGTCCACCTCAAGGTATATAATACATGATAAGCACAATCGTTACCGTTTCACCATTTTCCGCATATTCTTAAGGAGTCCACGGAAGATACTTTTGGTACGTCATCATGGCTGTTGCTTTTGTTCATGCTGTTATAGATCGTTGCAAACATCTTCAATAGAAAAGCCATGGCCGCTGACAGAAATTTGGGCATCAATCCATGTTGCCCACCCTACCACAGCGAGATATTGCAAGTCAGTTAGTTGTCTTGACCATCAACATTGGCCCAGCTGTTGCAAAGTCGGCTGAACGACTTTTGAAAATAATCATATTCTCTGCGAATTTTTGCAACAGGGTTCTTGGACGCCCATCGAAGTTCTTTTGTGGCCGTTTCTCAGAAACACATCCCGCCAATGTGTGCAGGATTCTATGCTTTCGTTGGTGCCAGCATGCTCTGGCGCAACTTCTGGATCGAAAGGAACAAACGTTGTGACAGATTTGCCATTGTCACCCCCGACAATGTTTACCTAAGTTGCCAAAAGCAGGCTCCGAAACCGGATGCTGACAGCAACCGTTCAGTCATATGTTGCGGAAAATGGTTTTGTTCGGGGTACATTGGTGGCATTCTGCATCGCCAAGTTTGGGGCAGCGTACAAACTTATGAAAACGGTTTAAATGGTGAAAGGAGAGGTGACAAGATCATGTGTCCGCTGTTGCCATCATGGAATATGTGATTCTGATTGGATCCCATTAGGATGTGCGCCGGACGGATTTTGAGAAATATGCAGCAAAGTTCCGCTATGCCGAAGCGAATTCCAATATTTTTTTTAATCCAGTGCAGGTGCCAGGTGCTACATTCCAAATTACTGACATACAACCTTCAAACATGTTTCAAAAGTTACGGAACTGTGTTACCCGTTCGGCATTAGGTTCCAAGATTCGAAACACATTTTTCCAAAGGGTAAGAGCTGGAGGTTGGAACGGGAGCTCCAAGGCATGTAGGCGTACTGGGACTGGGCCGCGGGCTTCGGACTGACAAGGTTTTGTGTAAAGAATGAGATGCGCGAATGTTTGTGTCCGAGTCCGAGTCTTGCATAAGAAGACTCTTCCATTGAACGCGTAAGTCGAACCAGTTTGGAGCCTTTTTGAAGGAGCTTGATGCGTGAATGACATCGAACCTTCAACTTCATATATGTTTACAGGAGTATCGATTGGCACATAATTAATAGGTTTACAGGAGGAGTATCGACTGGCACATTACAGGCCAACCAAATTGAAGAAAGTCAAGGGGGGTCAGTAAGATGCGACGCAACAGTGACAACGATTGCTTGCTGTGAAAGATCTACTTATCATGCAAGGCTTCCCAGATGACAACTTCTTCGAACTCCATAGACTGGGCAAGACACATTTTGCCTTGAAGCCAGGCCCCCGCTAGAAGCGTCTGACACATTTGGGAACTAGTAGTTCATCAAACATTATTGTTTCCAAGCGGCCGTTTTGGAAAATTATCCCCATATTTTTCCTCTATAGACCTATATTGACCTACCTACAGGGGCCGTAAATAATTCTCACACAGGATCTCTAGATCAAACCCCCGCTGGCTGAGGAACCTGGCTTGGTTCATGCAACATGCCCGCGCAGGCTTTTGAGGCTCTTGCAAAGCTTGGCCGGTCTAATTCATTAGTTTCTTCGCAGTCGTTGCAAACATGCCGGCTAGCAGCGCCCTCAGAATATGATAGCAACAGCGAAAGAAACATGCATCAACAGAATATTCATGGTGAAAGTAACAGTAACATTGATAGTGTAGCATTACTAGTTATATGAGATCTTGATATTACAAGTAGCCGTGGTAGGTGTCGCAAAGTGCAAACAAAGTCCTTCCGCATGTTGCGAAGAAGGGAGGACAACCGAATTTTGGCAGAGGGTCTACCTGTAACCCCGATTACATAATGACTTACAGCGCGTTTTCCTGTAACCCGATTAGCTACAGCGTAGTAGTCATGATGCCCCGTAAAACTGTATGTAAATGGGGTTACAGGTAGGTTCTGGGGACTTGAGGGTTTTGCTGGCAACATGAGTGTTCCTTCAGCGGTGCCCCACAGCTGGACAGCAATAGCGACAACCTTGTGGTTGTGGGCTTTGACTACAGAAGATGCTATTTTCTTTTCACTCGTATATATTACCTTCATGTTCCTTTCCACTCCTTCCGTCCTTAGTAACCACCAGCAAAATATTTTTCAGGCCAAGAGCCCAGGGAGTAAGACTATGACATGACATGACTCCCATGCACGGTCCAACTCAATTGACAAAGATGTCCGTGGACGTGGTGGTAATTTCCGTGGATGCGAAGAATCTTGCACCACTTGCCATTGCATCTTTGACGTAGAGGCAATGTCACTTCTGGGCTTATATACCGCGCTGCAAGAATCAAGAGCAGCCATAGAATTACTGATGATTCTATTCATGAGCAGTTCGACAGCAAGAAGATACCCTGACGCTCCCAATACGAAGAGTGTGTAACAGAATTCTAAGTGAGGGCCCTATGTGTTGTGATAGAATAAGCTCAGCGACGCATTAAGCCACTCACCACAAGCTTCAAGTGCCCGGGCTCCTAAACCTGACTTCTATGCACTTGCAAGCCCGGCGTTCCATGGAGTCAAGAAACAGAAAAGTCATGGTGCCAACACCATCCTACACTCCCCGCTATGATCCCCACAGAGCCGTTTCACGGTGGGACCTACAACAAAGCAGCTGTTCCTACTAGTGAAAATCACCATAAGCAAACACAGGATTTGCATAGATGCCAGGGGCAAACATTCTCCATGATACGAAATCCGGTATCACGGAATGCTAGAAGGAGCTCAATGCGCACCCAGAATTGGGCGACGCCCACCTATTGCTATGGGCAGTGTACTCGCATTGCCCCCAAAGAACTCTAGAATACTGAAGAGGGAATTGTCATGCAATCCTGTTGAAAATCCCACGCATTCCCAGGGTCCCCAAGGACCTATAAAGCTCTGTATCAGCCCAGTTTCCGGTTATTTTCCAGGTTTTTTTCCACTTGACTCTTCTTTAAAAATGAGTTATGTAGGCCTTTCAACCCTAAACCGTATGTGCATATATATATATATATCCCAAGGCCAGAAGACAGCACTTGCTGTCGCTGCAGGCGCAGCCGCAACTTTGGCCTCCACGGTGCCTGGGTGTCATTGGGGTGTAGGGTTTAGGGATTTAGGGTCCAGGGATTTCGGGTAGGCTTTAGGCATCTAGGGTTTTGGGTTTAGGGATTTAGGGCCCAGGGGTTTCGGGTCTAGGGTTTAGGGATTTAGGGTCCAGGGATTTAGGCTCTAGGGTTTAGGTTTCAAGGATAGCTCAATGTAGGTAATACTTACAGACTTTAGGGCCCAATGTAGGTATCATTCATATGCTCGGATCCCTATGGTACACCTGACCCCAAGATGGCCAGAAGGTTGGTTAATTTTGTTGTTAAGGATCTCCTTTTAGGCCGCGTTTTCCCAATTGCTAAACCCTAAACCCAGGAACCCTAAACCCGTAAATCCTAAACCCCCTCTATAAGGACCTTTAGCACAAGCCCGAACTTGGGCACTATGCATGATTTATGCGGGAAATACAGCGGCATAATGTACAGTGTCCCTTCAAGGGGGCTAGCGAGATATATCGGGATTAAGGGCTTAAATAACGATTTACGTCGGAGAATCAGGTGGAGAAGATGATAGAAAACACGGAAACCGGGTTAACACAGGAGATTCTGGGGAAGATTACCAATATTACGGTTCTAGATTGCTTACGTATTTCTGGAAGAGGATGCATCTAACATTCATCAAAATCATGTTGGCAGTTATTGGCCCTTGTGGGGGGATAAGGGGGTTAACGACTTGGTGCTGTGTGATAAATCAGTAAATGTGTTTCATTTGCAAGCACGCAAAGATCTTTATTCATGTGATGTTTTGATATACTGCTGTATCAATGTATCAACGTATTGATGTCTTGACTGCTTCATTGTATTACTGTAGTTGTGCATGGACGGATAAATGGATGTATGTAATCATGTGTGTATTAATGCGTGCATGAACGTAGGTATGTAGATGCAGATGTAGCGACTCCAACTTTGGCAAATACATTTTGAGGGCAGGAAGAATCTGCGAAGATCCCTGGAAGGCGCTATAGACCCTTCGCCAAACCTAGTTTCCGGTTCAATGTCCATTTTCTTGGCCATTATTGGCGGTAAATAATCCTAAACCTTACATGTCACAATACAACCCCATATACATATATATATATGGGGTACCCCCCCCCCCCTCCAAAAAAAAAACCCTACCTTTTACATGAATCCATAAGGTCCCGCCCCAAAAAACCTACCTTTTGACATGTTCCAATACGGTTTGTATTTGCCTCTACAATAAACATGAGAATCCATTTCTATGTATAGTACTCCTCCCTCTAAAACCAATGTTTCTGTATTGGTCTTAAATCGTTTA